>JAVJIF010014139.1:0-100476 GCA_038442645.1 Agave tequilana | reverse complement strand
TTCCATTCCAAAGATATTTTTATTTCAAATGCCATTCTATTAAATTATTTGATTACATCTGACAAGAGTAATACAAGATATTTCATTACATCTGTGTTTACATTTTCAAAAAAGAAATGTAGCAGGTTTGGAATCCAGGCACTCCAAATCTACCAACTAGTCCGCCTTACCTTCGAATTCCAAAGACGCCATCGGAGTCACAAGAGAACATCTACCAGAAGGTATTGCCCTTTGTTCATGCTACCATCCAAAGATCCTGGCATTGGTGAAGAGAAGACAAGAAGCTAGGGTCAGAGATGATGTCTTAACCTGAGACACTTCTCCTTTCTACTTCCCATGACTCCAAGACATCCAAACAGACACCATAGTGCCTCTTGCGTTGTGAGAAGGACGAGACTCTCAGAAAGCCCTCCGGGAGGGAAGCATGGCATTTGACGAGACGAGCTCTGGCAAGACAGGCAAGACGGTGATGTATCACGCCTACACCCCAGTATCGTTTAGGAGAAGTGCCACTTCCAAATGGAGAGACTTCAACCCACTAGTGGAAAGCCATTGCCTCTCGATTTGGGAAAACTGAAGGCCCGTCCATCCGCTCGTCCTGGCATATCTCCTCCAGTGGCAGCATCCTATCACGACGACTAATGGAAAACTAATGTGATGCACCATCCAGACTCC
The DNA here is from genome assembly GCA_038442645.1 of Agave tequilana. NCBI lineage: Eukaryota > Viridiplantae > Streptophyta > Magnoliopsida > Asparagales > Asparagaceae > Agave > Agave tequilana. The sequence continues at coordinate 99,801 of JAVJIF010014139.1, read as the reverse complement.
CCAGAGAAAAGAGTCTGACAACCATGTACTCATCCTCCTCCCTCTCTTTTCCTTCCTCCATCTGATGAAGAAAAAATAGGAGAACATGGAGGCGCAACAAGAAAAGAAGATGTTATGGTTCAAAGCAAGGGTTTTTGAAGAAGACAGAAAAGATGAAATTCTCTCACATATCTCTCTACTTATAGATGGATGAGAAGCCACACTGCCTTCAATTCAAACTACCAATTCCTAAAAAAGTTAATCCACTTCCTGAGATTTTCGATCAATAGTAAAGGCAAAAGTTCAATCATCACCGTCAAACCATAAAATCCTACAATCCCAATCATAATGATGCCAGGATTCGAATAGATACAAAATGCAACTTTTTGAGGAATCCATCAGACTGATGTGATAACTGGCAGCTAACGTATAATTTCAAATTAATTCCAGAAGATCTGTAATAATTCGAAGAGATTCACCGCATGCTCTTCTGTCTGCAAGCACCAAAGTGAATTTAAGGCATTAAGAATCCCTCTGATTCACTTTGCTCCCCGACTTCCCTTCCACAAGCTCCTGCAAGTGGGAAAGCGGGGCATCCGTAGTGGTCAAAATTTGAGTTACACCAGAATAATGACACGTGTCCAAACTACCGAGGAGTTCCCCCAAGACATTTACGCCTTTCAGAGTCCATCCCGAAGCCTCTGTCACATCCAGTCATCCCGGAGTTGCCCTCCATCCCGAAGACATTTCTGACCTAGAGCCGCACTCACTATCCCGAAACCTCTACCTTTCTAAGGTCTGTACCACTCCAAAATCCTCACCACCTAAGGGTCTTCTCTATCAAGACCCTCTCCATTTGAAAGTTTTAGCTCTGAAACTGAAGCTCCAATAACATATCATCCTTGACCTTCCCCAACAGTTATGTAGTTCCAACCTTTCTCACGTCATAATGTGTAACACCTTGCCAGTGCAGACAGTTATAGACAGTGGCAAATTTTTTGGCATGCAATCTCAACCAACCAGCACATGTAGATCATGATCATTACAATAAATCTAGTACATGTAGATCGTGTAGTTACAGCAGTCCATCAATTTCGCCTCCACGCCAACATCCATGTCGGTATATACTATCCTTCTTCTTCAAGGAGAAAGAGGTCCCGTCCTTAATCCTCAGAGCTCACACATCTCATAATACTAAAAGTTTTCTTATTCCAGTCCATACCACCACACTGAATGTTTCCCTGTTTCAGTCCATACTATACTACACTAGCAGTTCCTTGTACTAGTCTATCCCATACTACACTAATAGTTTTTCTGTGCTAGTCATTCATTACACTAGCAGGGCTCCTGTGCTTGTCCACCCTCCACCACCCTGACAGTTTTCTTGTGTCATTCCCCTTTTCATTTCACCTACTGATTCTCACGCCCGAGGGTCTTAGACCGGCACCACACTGGTGCTACTAACCAAAAGATGTCTCTTCTCGTATGCTCTCGCAGGTCAAATCAGGGAGTATTTTTGATTGTGGCAGAGATTCATCCACCGTGAAATGATGATATTTTCCCATCATAGATATCATATTTGTGTTTTAAATATAAATATTCATATCTAATATCAATTTAAACACAAATATGAGGCAATGGTAAGTTTATTTGAATAAAAATAGTCAAACTCATATAATCCTATATACTTTTTGTAGCTTTATGTTAAAAAAATACGGCATACAACTCATCTTTCCTTTTAGTCAATCTTTGACTAGTATTTCAATCTGTTTTGAATTTGAATATGTATACGACCAAAATAGTTATTGAGTCAAAACATTCATATCCAATTGTCATTTGTTAACAAATTAATTCAAGTAAAGGTATAGTACCATATCATATCATTCTAGCCTTCCAGGTACATACCATACCAACACACTAATCTCCGACCAATTAATACTTTCATTTAGCATTTTTTGGTTAATTTATTATAGTGCATTTTTTCAAAAAATCGCTTAATTAATAAATAATTTAAAAAATTGACCTCCTCAAACTTATTCCAAAAATCGACCTCTAACATGCCACGTGGCGACGAGGCCGTTCACCTTACCAGTGTGGCGCCCACGCATGCCTGATCATCTTTGGTTCATCCGTGTTGCCAATTCTATACGAGCCAAAAAGAAATTTGGCTCTGTATAGCCTTGTCCGAGGTTGCCAAACCCAGACAAGCGAATATAAACATTTTAAATTTTAGCTCGACCGGTGCTGATAACCCTAGACGAACAAAAAAATTATTTTTTTAAATTTTGGTTCATCCGGGGTGGCAACCCAGATGATACGAAATCAAATTATTTTTTTTAAATTTTCACTGGCAAAATTGCCCAAGTCGAACTCGTCCGGGGTTGCTAACCCCAGAAAGAATGAAACTTGGCAGAAAAATTTGAAAGCGAAGGGGTTTATAGACATTGCACCAGTGGGTCCCACGTCTATAAAACCCCCTCTCACTCTCTCTCAGCCCCTAATCATCCCTCTGCGCCGCCGTGCTGCCCTAGCCTGGATCGTGCCACCATGCCTTCGGTAATCCACTTTATCTATATCTTTCCTCTCTAGGGTCGGCGCCACCACCCTCATCACCCCGACCCTGTTGTCCCGTCCCCGCCGTAGCTGCCACATCCTCTCTCTGGCCCTACCTGTCGCTGTCGCCGGCACTCCTACGTCATCACCCTCTGTTTCTCTCTATCTTTCCTCTCTTTCTCTCCTACTCTCCCTCTCCCTCCCTCTAACTCGGTCAGTACCCATTCTCCTCTCTCTATTTGTCTTTCTCCAACATTCTCTTTTTCTCTTTGTACCACGATATATTTTAATATTTTGATAATTATAAAATATTAACAAATAATTGAAATTCTGTCTCAGACTTAGACTGACAGGAAGGATCATTTGTCTTTGCTATAAGTGTCTCTCTTCTTCGATGACAGAGTTTGTTTGAGGTAAGTAGTATTGTGACTCTCAAGTTAATTTTCGTCCATTAGTATTATTGTTAATATAATTAAAGCACTTTGATTAATTTTGATTCCATCCACTACAATGTCTATAATATCTAGTGCCAATGTATCTTTTATCTGTTTGTTTATCAGTACACTAATGGTAGAGAGGAATAATAACCCAAAAAATATTAATGGGTTAGTAAAACACGTGATGGCTAGAAAATCAATCAAAAGGCATTAATAAGTGGAGAGAAAATCCATCGAATCTGCAAAATTAATCCAAATGAATATCAGATTCACTTGATGCAGCACAGGGTACTTTACAGTCGTGCCAATATTAGATGATGACACATGAGCAATGCTTAAATTGCACCCAGGTGTCGATAGAGATATATGTCAAGAAAGATAGTGTGAACCAAATGCATGACGCGTATGTTTGATTTGGACAATGAATCAATAGGCTTCATGTCCCCGGAGGATAATACGCACGTAACCGTGAATTTTATTTTGGTGTTTATATTTTTCTTTCTACAAGTATGTAGATGACAATACTATTTGGACAGTTCTATCTATTCTGCGCAAAGAAAAGAGATGTGTCACAATATATCGATATCATATGTGTATCCATACACAATGCATGTTTCTTCTGGTCAAGCGTTGCAGCCTGACTTAACAAATCTTACTCCACTTGAGATGATTTAATATCAAAGGATAATTGAAAGTATCACTTATGTGCAAGGATGGCATTCTAACTTTCAGTGTGTTTTTTACAACTCTCATATAAGAATTGTACTTAACTGGCATAAGTACTCCCTTTAATATTAGAACATTCTTGATACATCCAACACAAATGCACAATGATACCAATGAGGGTGATGATGAAGTGCATGAAAACAATGACGATGAGTCGAAGAGAGTGATGATGTGCTGTAGAAAGAAGCATGCAAGTTGCAGCTCAGGATCTTGAAGATGACACCGACCATGTTGAGGATGTGCAGGCCAATAAATATGTAGAGCCCATTGATCCGCATCCAGATGAGTTTGAGGATGATGATTGGATAAATTCAATACGAGTGGGGCACATATCTTCTAAGTTCAATAGGTTAACAACACCTACTGTCACTGATGATTTGAAGGTGGGATCACTCAGCGTTGCGCACTGGATGGTTACCAGCCTATTGTTGTATATGAGCGAAAGTTGGTAATATCTCAACACAATCTCGTAAAAAGTTAAATTTATGATTTATTGATTTTATTTTATTAAAATTTATGAATGCAGATTGATGGATATATCTATATGAGGAACCTGCTAAATGAGGCATTGACAGATGAGAATCAAAGAGTTTTGATACTCTAGAGGATAGCTAGTTTCGTCAGGGGGATTGTTAACAGGAGCCTATATGCTTGCCCCTCACGTGGGCCAACTAGCCGAGCTGTTTATACTTGACATGAGCGACATTCACTGAAATTACCTAGAGGGGAATGAATTGGTGATATAATAAAATAAAGCAAAAATAAAACACAATTATAAATAACTACAACAATCAAGAAATGAAGCCGTGTATCTGGTGAAGGGCTCTGAACTTCTCCTCGTGATTTCTCTTAAAATAAGAGTTGAGGTGCACAATTACTTTCTTGATATATAGAGAGTGTTGGCCCAAGGTTACAATCACCCATGACTAGTGTATTTTGATGATTACAAAATATATTATTATTTGTACTAATAACAATTGTTGTTTAAGTGTGTTTCAGATTTCTATTCATTCTAGAAGTCTTCTCTCACAAATACAAGGATTTGGACTCAAGTCAACTCCAATTGGGCTCAAGGAACAAGTGTTGAAGATCATATGAAGAAGCCTATTGAAGATCTTGAAGTCCGTAGAAATATTGTAAGAAATAGAATGTTAAAGTTTGAGTATATGAAATTTGGCTCTAGGATTTGCATACACACTTGTTTCATATTTTTTCTATGTTTTGAAAATGTTTATTTCTAAGTTTTATGCCTTAGTTTATATATACATGTACCAAAAGCTTTAATCTTGAAAATCTTGTTTAAAACATGTGTATAAACTATTTTCTGCATAATACTTAGCTATATGTATTTTTAAAATATTTCTCAAAATTTTTCTAACTCAAAACAGCCTAGTTTTTCTGTTTCAGGCAACTTCGGTCGACCGGCCGGTCGACCGGAGATGTGTCTGGACATGCACTGTTTGTGCATGTCTGTCGGTCGACCGGACCGATCGACCGACGGAGAGCAAATTGCTCTCGGGTTATTTCGGTCGACCGGACCGGTCGACGGAAGAAGGAAACTGTGTTTCCTCTTTTGGGACGGTCGACCGGACCGGTCGACCGGGCGCCAACGGCTCTTTGCAGCTGTGCTGGCGGTCGACCGGACCGGTCGACCGCCAGGCCTGCAACAAGCCTAACGGCTCTTTCCTCTTTGGGCTATTCTGAAAAACTGTTTTTGTTTTCAGCTTTAACAGATTTTTGGAGATTTGTTGGGGAGCTTTTTCAGAGAAAATAAGACAAAAAGAAATTGTTTTTAACCTATTTTTAACCCTATAAATAGAGGAGAAGTCTCTCTTGCATATCACTTAGAAAAATCCTCAAGTTTGCATTGTTTTCAAAAGAGAAAAGAAAAGAGTTTAAAGCTTTCATTTCAATTCTTTTTGAGCTAGTTTTTCAGTTGTGTTTGATTGCTAATATCACTCTACAACTGAAGTTTTTCTCACCACACTTCATAGAGCCAAAAATCCTATACTCATTCTATAGTGAAGTTGTAATTGAAGTGAGAGTGTTTGTAAAAGAGTTTGAGAAATAGTGTAGTGATCTTGTTGTGATCACTTTGTTCTTGTATTCCTTTCCTTGTGGAGCAACCTCTTCGGTAGAGGTCCTTTGTACTCGGTGGAGCTCGGTGCTCGGTCTTCGGTAGACCAAATTGTAAAGGCATCCTCGGTGGATAGTGGAAACCCTTCACGGAGGTGAAGGCGGGGACTAGAGCAAGTGTGCTCGAACCTCGAAACAAATCATCTTGTTTGCGATTGCCTTTGCGTTATTCTTACTTACAATTTCTCTTGCTTTATATTGTCTTGAATTATTTGCTTGAGAACTAACCCTTTACTTGTGCAATCTTGTCTTGCTCACTTTACTTGTTATATTGCTTGTGTGTATTTCATCATAGCATTTCATCCTTTACTTGTTCGATCATATCTCATACAACACGGTTGCATTGCGCACCTCTAAACCCATATCTAGGGGAATTGGGAGGAAGGAGTTCAGAACCTCGCAAGGGGTATTCGGCTCTTAGTCGTGTTTTGAGAGATCGTTGCATCACTCATTAATTAAAGTTTAAAAATATCATTAGATTAGCATTCACACCTATTCACCCCCCCTCTAGGTGTTTTTCAATTGGTATCAGAGCTTGGACTCTAGGATTTGGTTTTAACAACCTTAGAGAAGATCCTAATTTGCTAATCATTTCATTCATTTTCATATAGTAAAGATGACCGATGGAATTAAGACCCCTCCTAAATTTGATGGACTTAACTTTCCCATATGGAAATTAAGATGACCGTGTTTTTGCAATCTCTAGGTAGCCGAGTTGCAAAAGCCGTGACTAAGTCCTTTAGTGTACCCCCCGGTGACGAATCCACTTGGTCCGAAATAGAGACTAAGGAATTCGATGCCAATGCCAAAGCTCATTATGCACTCCTACAAGCCCTAAATGATGATGACATAGCTAGGGTTATCCATTGCAAATCCGCATATGAGATTTGGTCACACTTGATAGTCACACATGAGGGGACCTCACAAGTAAAGAAGGCTAAGATTGACCTTCTTCGGTCTCAATATGAAACATTTAGCATGCAAGAAAATGAAACCATAGATGATATGGTTACAAGATTTACAAAGATTACTAATGGACTCTCTTCTTTAGGTGAAGATATCAACAATGATCAAAGAGTAAGGAAGATCATCCGAGCTCTTCCTCCTTCATGGGAAGTTAAAGCTACAACCTTGAAGGAACTCAACGACAATGAAGAGATGGAGCTTATAGGTCTCATTGGGAACCTCAAAACCCATGAGATGGAAAGGAAAGCAAGGGAGGATATGGCTCCTTCTAAAAAGAAGACTATCGCCTTCAAGAGTCAAGCTACACACTCCGATGAAGATGATGAAGAAGAAGATGATGAGGAGCTCTCACTCCTTGTTAAGAATGTCCGGAGGATGTACAATAAGGCGAAGTACCAAGGTAGAAGAAGATGGCAAGGAGGCAAAGAAGAAAGGAAGATTGTGTGCTTCAATTGCCAAAGACCGGGACACATTGTGGCGGAGTGTCCGGACAAAGCTAAGCCCTCCACTTCAAAGAAGCCTTACAAGACGAAGGCTATGAAGGCAACTTGGGATTCGGAGACCGAATCCGAGGAAGAAATAGACACCGCCAACATGTGCTTCATGGCTAATGATGGCACAAGCAAGGTAACCTCTTCCCCTTCTCATGATAATGAACTTTCTATGGATGTATTAGAAGAGGCTTTTGTTGAGTTGTCACAAAACTATGATTTCTTAAAGAAAAAGTACCTTAAAATGAAAAAGGATAATGAATCTATAAGTCTTCAAGTTTTTACTCTTACAAAGGAAAAAGATGATTTGGTTTCCACTTGGCCACTACCAAAAATGATTTGAAAAATATAAGATTTCTTGCAAAGGTAAGGCCCCACTAATTGATTCAAATGAAGTTTCTATGCTTAAGGAAAGATTAGACTCATTAAGTGTTGTTTTGAAAGATTGTGAGTTTAACAAGAAGAAAATTGAGGCTATGTTTCCTAAGAAACAAGCCCCAAAGAAAAATGCTCATGCTCATGTTCATGTTCATGCTACACAACCTAAACAACATGGCAAAAACCCAAAACATGCTCACACTACACATACACATCATGCATTCATGTATGGTAGAGTGTTCTCATGTTCACATTGTGGACGGAAAGGGCACTTAGCCAATTTTGCTATGATAGATTAAATGTATCACGTCATAATGTTTGGGTTCGAGGCACTAACTTTCAAGGACCCAAGAAAGTTTGGGTACCAAAATCAACTATTATGTTAAATGATGTAGGTACTTTCCAAATCCCAACGACGTAGAGGATTGTGGTATCTTGATAGCGGTTGCTCAAGGCACATGACTTGGGACATCAACAACTTTGCAACCCTATCAAGATATCATGAAGGTAGCACCGTCACCTTCGGAGATGACGCCAAGGGTAAAATCATCGGTATTGGTAATGTAAAACTTGGCACCTCTCCTTTAATTGAAAATGTAGTTTTAGTTGATGGCCTCAAGCATAATCTCTTGAGTGTTAGTCAACTTTGTGATAAAGGTTTTGATATTATTTTTGATAATGTTGCTTGTAAAGTAATTGATAGAATTTCTAATGTTTGTGTATTTTCCGGTTTTCGTGAAAGTAATGTTTATATGATTGATATGTTAAATATGTCTTGTAATATTACTTGTTTGAAAGCCCTCGATGATGACTCTTGGTTGTGGCATAGGAGATTAGGGCATATTTCTTTTGATCACATTTCTAGGTTAAACACAAAGGAAATGGTGAAAGGTATTCCTTGCTTGAATTTTGAAAAGGACCGAGTTTGTGACGCATGTCAATTTGGGAAACAAACTAAGTCTTCTTTCAAGTCATTAAGGATATCATGACATCACGTCCTTTGGAGTTAATCCATATGGATCTATTTGGCCCTACACAAACCAAAAGTCTAAGTGGGAATAGATTTGCTTATGTTTTGGTTGATGACTTTTCAAGATTTACTTGGGTTTTCTTTCTTGAACATAAAAGCCAAGCATTTTCTTATTTTCAAACTTTCAAGAAAAGAGTTGAAAAAGAAAAAGATGTTTCGATTTTGAGAATAAGAAGTGATAGAGGAGGTGAATTCATTAACCAACCCTTTACCACTTTTTGTGATGAACATGGAATAAAGCATGAACTTTCTTGTCCTAGAACTCCACAACAAAATGGAGTAGTTGAACGGAAAAATAGAACATTACAAGAGATGGCTAGGACAATACTAAGTGAATATGGTCTACCACATTATTTGTGGGCCGAGGCCGTTAATACATCATGCTACATATCAAATCGTGTTTTCTTGTGTAAAAAATACTACTAAAACTTCTTTTGAAATGTATTTTTCTAGAAAACCTAATGTTTCCTATTTTAAAGTTTTTGGATGCAAATGTTTTGTTTTAAATACAAAAGATAGTTTAGGAAAATTTGATCCTAAATCTTATGAGGCTATTTTTGTAGGTTACTCAAATACTAGTAAGGCTTATAGAGTTTTCATTAGATCATCATTGACTATTGAAGAGTCTATTCATGTTAAGTTTGAGGAATCTAACAAGTTTGTTAAGAATGTTGTAGAAATAGATGCATTGGATGAAGGCATGGAGAAAGTGACCTTGGAGGATGCTTCTACTATGGGAGACAAACCAAAGGATGATGAAGGAAGCAAAGCTAAAGTGGAAGAGGCACAAGGGAATGAAAATCAAACACATGAGGTGGAGCCTACTCAACCACTACCAAAGGATTGGAGATACAATCCACATCATCCCAAGGACCTCGTCATAGGTGAAGTATCAAAAGGGGTAACCACTCACTCTAGACTTCATGACTATTGTGGTAACTATGCATTCATTTCTCATATTGAACCCAAAAAATGTCCTCGAAGCCGAGGCCGATTCATATTGGTTGCTAGCCATGCAAGAGGAGCTCAATCAATTTGAGCGCAACCAAGTTTGGCACCTTGTTCCTAGGCCCCACGATAGACCAACAATTGGTACTAAGTGGATCTTTAAGAATAAGTTGGATGAATCGGGTAATGTAGTTAGAAACAAGGCTAGGTTAGTTGCCCAAGGTTACACTCAAATCGAAGGGATCGATTTTGAAGAAACCTTTGCACCCGTAGCACGGCTTGAAGCCATACGGATGACACTAGCATTTGCCTCATATAAAGATTTCAAATTATTTCAAATGGATGTTAAAAGTGCTTTTCTAAATGGATTTATTGAAGAGGAGGTGTATGTTGAACAACCCCCGGGTTTGTTGATCCTACACATCCGGATTTTGTTTTTAAATTAGATAAAGCTCTTTATGGTTTAAAACAAGCCCCTAGGGCTTGGTATGAAAGACTTTCTTCATTTTTGACTTCAAATGGTTTTAAGAAAGGTAAAATTGATACAACCTTGTTTACAAAACATGTAGAAAAAGATATTCTTATTGTGCAAATTTATGTGGATGATATTATTTTGGTTCTACTAATGAATCTCTTTGCAAAGCTTTTGAATCATGCATGAAGGATGAATTCGAAATGTCTATGATGGGGGAACTCAACTATTTCCTTGGACTCCAAATCAAGCAAAAGAAGGATGGGATCTTCATCAATCAAGCCAAGTACACAAAGGAACTAATCAAAAGGTTTGGGCTTGAAGGATCGAAAGTAAGCAAAACTCCCATGGCAACAACTGCAAAGCTTGACAAGGATGAACAAGGTAAAAGTGTAGACATTAAACTTTATAGAAGCATGATTGGTAGCTTGCTTTATTTGACGGCTAGTAGGCCGGATATTATGTTTTCCGTTTGTCTTTGTGCACGTTTTCAATCTTGTCCTAAAGAATCTCACATAATTGCGGTTAAACGCATAATTAGATACCTTAAGGGCACTATTGAAATGGGTTTATGGTATCCTAAAACCGGATTATTGAAATGAAGAGTTTTTCGGATGCCGACTATGCGGGTTGTAGGGTAGATAGGAAGAGCACAAGTGGAACATGTCAATTCTTAGGTAATTGTCTTGTATCTTGGTCTTCCAAAAAGCAAAATTCGGTAGCCCTATCAACCGCCGAGGCGGAGTATGTTGCAGCCGGAGCTTGTTGTGCACAAGTTCTTTGGATGAAACATACTCTCCTTGACTATGATTTACACTTTGATCATGTTAAAATATTTTGTGATAATACTAGTACTATTCACATGACAAAGAATGCAAATCAACATAGTAAAACCAAACACATTGACATTAGATATCACTTTCTTAGAGATCATTATGAGAAAGGTGATATTGATATTGATTATGTTTCTACCGATTTTCAACTTGCCGATATTTTACTAAACCTTTAGACTATGCTAGATTTTCATTTATTTGTGGTGAGTTGAATGTTTGCATTATGGATTCTTAAAAATAAAATTTGTTTTTCTATTGGTATTTTAACCCTTTTTTTGATGTATGACAAAAAGGGGAGAATAAGTTTAAGAATTTGATATTTTGAAAGAATTGATATTTTGAATTTGTTTGAGTTTGATAAGTTTGTTTAGTTAAGTTTTTGACAAAACTATTTAAACTATTGAATGCTTTATGTATTGTGCTTCCATAGTCAAATTTTTATACATAGCATTATTTGAGGGGGAGTTTTCCAAACTCCTCTTCCATGTTTATTTAAATAACCTATATGTTTTGTCATCATCAAAAAGGGGGAGATTGTTGGCCCAAGGTTACAATCACCCATGACTAGTGTATTTTGATGATTACAAAACATATTAGTTATTTGTACTAATAACAATTGTTGTTTAAGTGTGTTTCAGATTTCTATTCATTCTAGAAGTCTTCTCTCACAAATACAAGGATTTGGACTCAAGTCAACTCCAATTGGGCTCAAGGAACAAGTGTTGAAGATCATATGAAGAAGCCTATTGAAGATCTTGAAGTCCGTAGAAATATTGTAAGAAATAGAATGTTAAAGTTTGAGTATATGAAATTTGGCTCTAGGATTTGCACACACACTTGTTTCATATTTTTTTATGTTTTGAAAATGTTTATTTCTAAGTTTTATGCCTTAGTTTATATATACATGTACCAAAAGCTTTAATCTTGAAAATCTTGTTTAAAACATGTGTATAAACTATTTTCTGCATAATACTTAGCTATATGTATTTTTAAAATATTTCTCAAATTTTTCTAACTCAAAACAGCCTAGTTTTTCTGTTTCAGGCAACTTCGGTCGACCGGCCCGGTCGACCGGAGATGTGTCTGGACATGCACTGTTTGTGCATGTCTGTCGGTCGACCGGACCGGTCGACCGACGGAGAGCAAATTGCTCTCGGGTTATTTCGGTCGACCGGACCGGTCGACCGGAAGAAGGAAACTGTGTTTCCTCTTTTGGGACGGTCGACCGGACCGGTCGACCGGGCGCCAACGGCTCTTTGCAGCTGTGCTGGCGGTCGACCGGACCGGTCGACCGCCAGGCCTGCAACAAGCCTAACGGCTCTTTCCTCTTTGGGCTATTCTGAAAAACTGTTTTTGTTTTCAGCTTTAACAGATTTTTGGAGATTTGTTGGGGAGCTTTTTCAGAGAAAATAAGACAAAAAGAAATTGTTTTTAACCTATTTTTAACCCTATAAATAGAGGAGAAGTCTCTCTTGCATATCACTTAGAAAAATCCTCAAGTTTGCATTGTTTTCAAAAGAGAAAAGAAAAGAGTTTAAAGCTTTCATTTCAATTCTTTTTGAGCTAGTTTTTCAGTTGTGTTGATTGCTAATATCACTCTACAACTGAAGTTTTTCTCACCACACTTCATAGAGCCAAAAATCCTATACTCATTCTATAGTGAAGTTGTAATTGAAGTGAGAGTGTTTGTAAAAGAGTTTGAGAAATAGTGTAGTGATCTTGTTGTGATCACTTTGTTCTTGTATTCCTTTCCTTGTGGAGCAACCTCTTCGGTAGAGGTCCTTTGTACTCGGTGGAGCTCGGTGCTCGGTCTTCGGTAGACCAAATTGTAAAGGCATCCTCGGTGGATAGTGGAAACCCTTCACGGAGGTGAAGGCGGGGACTAGAGCAAGTGTGCTCGAACCTCGAAACAAATCATCTTGTTTGCGATTGCCTTTGCGTTATTCTTACTTACAATTTCTCTTGCTTTATATTGTCTTGAATTATTTGCTTGAGAACTAACCCTTTACTTGTGCAATCTTGTCTTGCTCACTTTACTTGTTATATTGCTTGTGTGTATTTCATCATAGCATTTCATCCTTTACTTGTTCGATCATATCTCATACAACACGGTTGCATTGCGCACCTCTAACCCATATCTAGGGGAATTGGGAGGAAGGAGTTCAGAACCTCGCAAGGGGTATTCGGCTCTTAGTCGTTTTTGAGAGATCGTTGCATCACTCATTTAATTAAAGTTTAAAAAGATCATTAGATTAGCATTCACACCTATTCACCCCCCCTCTAGATGTTTTTCAGAGAGTTCAAACAATTTATATTACAAGAGTAATAAAAACAAAAAGTGTAATATTACAATAAATAAAAAAGAGAAAGAGTTAGAAAGATCAAACGCAAGCAACTAGCAAACATAAAATATTATTTTCGAGGTTCGAGCCACTTGCCCTATGTCCCCACCTTCACTAAATGAAGGATTCCACTAATTTCCCTCTCGATTATAGCTGAACTTGATCCCACAAGATCTAAATCTGAAACTTCACCTTACAACCCTCCTTCGAAGAGGAACTTTCAATGAACAATGATTTACAATACTTGGTGATCTTTACAAGATCATAAACAATCTCTCTTAGAACTTTCCTATAGCTCAATGTGCAGAATGATAGCTCAAAAAAGTGTAAGAAAAACAAAGAAGAAAGAGGTTTTTGAGCACTAGAACTGAAAACTTGAAACGTTTGAAAATTCTTAGATTTTCTTTCGAATTTCTTGATATATTCTTGTATCTAAACACTCTTTTATATAGAAGAAGCTTAGAGACCTAAACTTAGCACATTCCATCAATTAAAACATGTTAAAAACCATTAAAATCATAAAATAACCATTGGGAATGAACCTGAACTTATTTGTGTAAGAAAATAGTCATTATAGCTCAAAACATGCATGTTTGACTACTGGCAGTTGACCGGACAGTCGACCGACTATGGTTAATATGAATTAACTATTGTCGTCGATCAACCAGGCGATCGACCATCCAGAGTAGCACTGTGAGCTTATAGTTGAGCTCAGTACTGGCGGTCGACCGTGCGGTCAGCTGTCCACAACAAGTTTTGAAGACTCAGTGCTACGGTCGACCGGGCTTAGAGCCAAAGGCCAATGCGCAGGTTTGTGCATGTTCGGTCGATAACTCAGTCGACAAGCAGAGCCTTTGCTCTTCCCTGCGGTCGACCGGCAGAAGCCCAAAAATTGTATTTTCTTTGTTTATAAAAATACTTGTGAAATTTTTGATACATTAATTAAAATATATATTAAATCTTTTGTACAATAAGAAATAACTTGTTATATTTTCGTGTGTATATATAAATATTTCAAAAACAAGATATATTTTTATAGTTTTCTAAACATTTTCAAAAACTCAAAACTATAAAAATTGATGTGCATACGTGTAATATCTTAAGCATCGATCTTCTATATCAAACTTTAACAAACTAAAAATCTTACATACAGTAAGAGTAGATTTATTATTCAAAGTCTTCAAGTGGATTTCTCTGAAATTTGACTTCTTTGAGCTCTTACTAGAATTTTCATTTGAAGTTAAATTTCTCACACTTGAAAAACCTGTGCACTAAAAATACTTTTAAGATAATTAGTACCACAAACCACATGAGTTTTAGAATCATCAAAATAAAGAGTTATTGTACCCTTAGGCTAACAATCTCTCTTTTTGATGATGACAAAACTCATGAGTTATATAAACAAAATATGTATGAAAGATCGTCAAGAAAAGCCACCTGAAATTATGCATAAAAAATAAGTCATAAAACATAAACATGTCATAAAACATAGCCATAAATCATATTCTTTAAAACTCATATTATTCATAGCCATAAACCATAAAAATCATAAAACAAACTCATATTCTTTTCACCTTTTTGTCATAAATCAAAAGGAGAGAAAAATACAGTAAAAAAGTACCAATTGAAAATTTTGAACATTTTTACTAAAAGAAAAACATTTGTGTAGACATTTTAAAAATATAGAAATTAGTTATCCATCAATAAACATTTAATTCCCCACAAATAAAAGTAAAACGATTATAGTCAAGAGTTTTTATGAAAATATCGACTAATTGAAAATCAGTGAAAATACGATCAATCTTAGTATCACCTTTCTCATAGTGATATCTAAGAAAGTGATATTGAATCTTTATATGATTGGTATTACTATGTTGATTTGCATTTTTGATTATATGAATAGTTCTATTATTATCACAAAATATCTTAATATGATCATAATGCAAACATAGTCAAGGAGAGCATGTTTTATGCAAAAAACTTGTGCACAACAAGCCCCCACAATAACATACTCTATCTTGGCGGTTGAGAGGGCTACAGAATTTTATTTCTTAGAAGATCGCAAAATAGATAATTTTTTAGAAATTGACAAGTTTCACTAGCTACAATCGACATAGTCGGCATCCGAATAGCTCATCATGTTATATTGTTAGGTCTTCAGATACCACAAGTCCATACCAACAATGCCCTAAATATATCTAATAATACGTTTAATCGCTATTAGATGGGATTCTTTTGGACAAGATTGAAATCTAACACAAAGACATATTAAACATAAGTCCGGCCTATTAGCCGTCAAATAAAGTAAACTATCAATCATACTATTATATAATTCAATAACAATTTTTTTATTTTGTTCATCCTTATCAAGTTTGGTTGAAGTAGACACTGGAGTCTTGCTAACCTTTACGTTCTGGCCCAAATTTCTTAATTAGTTCTTTGGTGTACTTGGCTTGATTTACGAAGATTTCATTGTTCCTTTGATTGATTTGGAGTCCAAGTAGTTAAGCTCTCCTATCATACTCATCTCAAACTCATCCTTCACACAAGATTCAAAATCATTGCATAATTTTTCTTTAGTAGAGTTGTTCGCAGTTCGAAAGTCATAAAGAATTTCATCTTTATTTGAACTACGTACAAGTTATAGGGAAAAAAAACCCTAATCTTGCTAGAATAATTGTATATTAACAAGAAGAGGGTCGAATCCATAGAGATTTATTTAAAATTCGATCTTTAAAAATCTACCGTCTAATTTAATTCTAGTTCGAGATATCTTTGAATGAGAAGTTGGATTTTTTATTTAAGAGCTAATTTCTAAAAGTATTAAAAATATAAACTAGGATAAAAGAATACTAACCGTTGTGAAGAATAATTAAGTAAAGCAATAGAGAGAAAAAAATAGAGAAAGAGAAGAACAATTGGAACCCGAAATTGTCACAAGGCCTGATTCACTATTATCTCTTTTCTTCAAATGCTGCTGAAATTGATGAAGTAGAAGACTAGAAACAAAAGGGAGAAGATGACATGCATGAGATTAATGAAATCATAAAGTAAAAAGAGTAAAATTGCATCATAAGAATCATAAAGAAAGAGTAAAAAATTTTAGACTGAAATGCTGCAGATCTTTATTGAAGAAAACTGAATTGAAGATTCGATGTTACAACGCTCTTGATCTTCTCAAAACTCGCATTACAACCCACAAAATTCTCCTCTCAATTTGCTTTACAGCCTTCTGGTGAGATCCCCTTTTCCCTATGCTCTACCTTTTTATTTATAGTAAAAGTAGAGAATAAACTTCTAGTAGAAGTTGTGCACCCATCAAGAGATATATCTTCAGAACTTAAATTTGAACTTTAGATATTAAGATAATATTCTTTCTCTTGACTTAGGGGGCAAGCTATTATCAATTTCGAATTTGAATTCTTCTCTTATCTCCAAATTTGATTTGATTTATCCAGAATTTGATGTGAAAATTCAACTCTGAATTGGTCTGTAACTAGTTGGCGTGTTTATTACTGAATATGACTCATCAAATAAGAGAATTGAAAATATTGATAAAAACAAGAATTGTAGCTCTTTAAATACAATTTTTGTAGCATCTTTAATCATCAGATTTGAGTTTCTTTAGCGAAAGTTATGATCAAAATGTTAAAAGATATCCAAACTGAATACGAGTCGAAATTGATTTAGAACTCCGAAGTTACTTGAATTTTTCTCCTTATCTCCAAATATTATTGATTCATCTCGTCCATTCATCAAAAGATATATCCTTATCCTTTGAACTTTGAATTTTGAGAGAATATTCATTCTCTTTAACTTGTGAAGCGAGTCATCTCTAAATCTGAGTTAAATTTGAATTCTGCTTCTTTATCTTTGACTTAGAGATTAAGAAACCTAAATTTAAATTGATTTTGTCCTTTATCTCCAATTAAGATTAAGATTATCTTTGAATTTCTTTGGCTTGTTGGCTTTTAAGCTTCTTTTTAATCTTCTGGGCTTCTTTTCTTTTCTTCTTTTAATTATAAAGGCCTACACATTACTAACCAAAAATACAATTACATAGCATTGTTTTATAAAAATAAACATGAAAATATGACTAAATATATGAACGTTTGATGAACAATCACACCCCCACACCTATCTTTTTGCTCGTCCTCGAGTAAAATAAAAGAAAAAACTAAACTAACCTAACTCACTTTCGTAGGAGTCACGGTTGCACTTAATATGTACAACAAGCCGTTAAACCTCTATGTATCCCTAGAGGATGAGTTTTGCCTCGTGAGGTTATTCAGTAAATTACACCAACAAAATTCATAAAGAAAGAAAAAAATTGTTAGTATTTTTGAAAACGCATTTTGAAAAAGAGAGAAAATATTTGAAGAATTTTTGAAAAAATGAAGTAATCTATAAGTCTTAGGATCACCAAAATATTCAATCTTAAACTTAGTTTCCATGCAAAAATTTGTTATTAGTCTAAGTTTAGGATTAAATTGTATTTCTCATCTAGTCTTTTAGGTTACTCTAAATCATATGCACTTTTGTGAGCGTGAATTTTAACTCGGGATTCTTCAACTCTAACTCTTGTGCCTCATTTTATTTTTTATTTTTATTTTTACATATGGCGATAATGTTCTTCATTTTCTTAGGCTTTCTAGTTTGTGTATGCAACGAGGTTTAGGTCGGTGACTCCCAAATCGGACTATTTTATGGCACCGGGTGAGAAAAAACCCCTAAGACTTAAGGACTCGAGCAAACAAGACCACAAAACTAAGGATTTTTATTTATTATATGGACCTCTTTTAGATATTAATACTTATGCTTTATGAGGCACAAATACCTACCTTAATCAGAGGATTTTTGATATATATATTTTACTTTTTTTTTTAATAAGGCATAAGAATGTTTGCTTTTGAAACCTTAAGTGTAAAAGTGTATAAAGAATGCATATTTCTTTAAAGTAAAAAGTCAAGACTAAACTACCTTTTCAAATTTTCTTCTAACCCTATAAATTAAACAATTCATCATATTTATAGGAAATCCTAATTATGAATCTCCTATCCTTAAAATTAACTTAATGTCTTATAAAAACATTTCAAAATATAGTTTCTCTTTTTCAAGATGTGTTTTCAAAAATACTAACAATTTTTTTCTTTATGGATTTTGTGGGTGTAATCCACTGAAAACCCTCAGAGACAATACTCGTCCTCTAGAGGTAATCTAGAGGTTTAATGCCTTTTTACACATGCTAGGTGCAACCGTGACTCCTACGAAAGTGAGTTATATTAGTTTAGCTTTTTTTCTTTTATTTTTCTCGAGGACGAGCAAAAAGATAGGTGTGGGGATATGTATCACCTAATCATCTTTAATTAATTCCTCCAAAAAATATAGAATCATCATCAAAAAATTGTTCGATTGGTGGTTCATGAAAAGACGTGTGAAGCTCATGGATATCTTTAGCATCCTATTCAAACTCTTTAATTTGGTTTAAGTGAAAAGATGAGGGCACAGATTCAAAAATTGTATCAACATGCAGTGTGGACTCTTGTAGTATGGCCAATTGGTTCATTTGATAGCACTGAGAACTCTTGAGTTTGATCTGAAATTGGGATTGAAGCAGGTTGATTGAGATGAGTCATTATCTTATCAAAATGCATATCTATGCGAGCACTTGACTCGATTATCTCTTGATTGATTTGACTGTTTTAAAGCATATACTGTTGCATGATTTCTATACTCTTCTCTATTGTGTTCTGCAATTCCTCATGCTTATTATCAAATCCCACGATGGAAGTGATGGTTCAGTATAGGACCAATTTGATTGATATGATTGATCACCTGAATATTAAGGACAATTCCAACTCTCTAAATTGAAGTTTGATGGATAGGGTTCGTTCATAAGTTCTTAAAATGTGTCAAATTAGTTTTGACCTAATCCTAACGAATACCCTATTGAAGGACACTATTCTGAAGGATGCGATGAATCATGGAAGTGATGGCACCACATGGGAGAATGAGATGAAAATAATAAAATAGTGAGTTGGTTGTAGTCATAAAAACCCAGAGGTGAGAATGATGAATGAGAATGAGGAAATGGCCTATCATGATAATAGTTGTAAAAATCTTGATTTGAATAGGCCATAAGAGGAAAGAATTTCAAAATGATGAAAGGGTAGAGGGATGGATGAAAAATAGATTTTATTATTTATTATTTTTATTATTATTACACACACTAATGACTTAACCAATCAATTCCAAACAATTTTTTTTCTTTATCTTGAACTTAATTTGAAGGTAATCATTTTTTAACCACTAATCTTTAAGAGAATAAATTCTTTCTACTTAGACAGCTCCTAATTGGGTTGGACAGATTATGGGCTAACCTATTAAAACCATCAAACAAGCGATTTGGTTCTCTCTCCAGGCTGGGTGCTTACTAATTTCAGTCACCCTTTCTTAGACAAGAAAATTCCTCGGCCTTTCCTGTAAATCACCTAGAGGGGGGGTGAATAGGTGATAATGCTAATCTAGAAACTAAATGCGGAAGCTAAAAAATAATTTGCACAAACACTTAATACAACCAACAAGTGTAGCCGAATTCCCGGTGAAGGGCTCTGGACTAACTCCTCTTGATTCCCCTAGATAAGGGTTGAGGTGTTATATGAAGCTCTTGTGGTTAAGTATAAGTGAGGCACACACACAAGCAAGCCAAGCATATAATGGATATATAGCAATATGAAAGATGCAAGGCACAACACAAGCAAATATGATATGAATGAATGAATGATGCTTTGCACAAATAAAAGAGAGAGTTAGAGAGACAATGGATCAAACGCAAACACAAAGATATGTTCCGAGGTTCGAGCCTCTAGCTCTACGTCCCCGCCTTCACCGAGAAGGATTTCTAATCACTATCTTGTCCAACGAGGACTCCCACCGAGGGAACCTTCACCGAGAAGGATTTTTACAACAAGGGAGTACCGAACTCCTCTCTCAAACACCGCCTCACAACCGAGGGGTAGGCCCGTAGCCAAACAACAACCAACGCCTCTACCGAAGAGGGTTACAACCAATCTCCACCTCACAATAGAGGGAGCAAACACCACTCTGATCAACCTCTACCAAAGAGGGATACAACAAGTAAAGGAGGGTTTACAACTTGGAGGCTCAATCAACCTCAAACAATCTCTTTTCCACAAAACAAAGATCCTAAATAGATTAGGATAGAATGATAGCTCAAGTGTGGAAAAACTAGAGTTTGGAAAACAAAAAACTCAAAAAAAATACTTGGGAAAACTCTTGTAAAAGATAGAAATGAAGAACCAAAACAAATCTCCCAATTTTCTATTTTCTTTGATTTTTTCAAAAACTCTAAAACAAATAAGATTGATCTTTTGAAGCTCTAAAATCTTTTGAAAACTTGTTTTAAACACCAAGAAAGGAGAGAAATTTTAGCTCTTGAAATCTTGTACAAAACCCCAAGAAATGGGGTATTTATAGCCCAAATAGAAAACTAGCCGTTAGGCTGATCTGTCAGCCTGACAAGCTGGCGGTCGACCGGCCGGTCGACCGCCAACGGTTAAAAATATGACCGTTGGGGCATCCCGGTCGACCGCCCGGTTGACCGCCCAGATACAGAGAGCAGAGCTCTCTGGTCCGGTCGACCGCTCGGTCGACCGGCCCACTGTGCTGCCAGACGTGCACAGCTCTGTGCACGTCGGTCGACCGTACGGTCGACCGGCCCTTGGTGCGGTCGACCGTGCGGTCGGCCGACCTGGCCTGTCAGCCACTGTTCTGGGTCAGAAAAACATGTTAAAAAATTTTTTAAAAATCTTTTATCTCTTCTAAAAATTCCCAAAAATAGTTTTAACATTTTGCATTGATATATAAACTTGTGATAAATATTTAAACTCAAATATCAAGCATATGAAACCATTTT
The DNA here is from genome assembly GCA_038442645.1 of Agave tequilana. Taxonomy (NCBI): domain Eukaryota; kingdom Viridiplantae; phylum Streptophyta; class Magnoliopsida; order Asparagales; family Asparagaceae; genus Agave; species Agave tequilana. The sequence goes on along the minus strand of JAVJIF010014139.1, from coordinate 78,574 downwards.
TGTGTTTTAACATTTTTACAAAAAACCAAAACTTGTATTTTATCAAACTTGTATTTTTCAATACATGAATAGGATAGTCAAAATAAGTTTGTTTAAAAGTTAAGCATGCATGTATAGAAAGAATACATCTACTATACATAAACCAATTAAACTTATTTTGATCAATCTATTCATGAAAACAAATATCGGTTAAACTAAAAACTGAAAAATCAATATCCAAACATAAAACGTGTGTGTTGTGCACTTGAGATATCAACTATTCTTATTTTTACACATGGATCTAAAACACACTAAACTAAACTAGGATACCTAAGTCTTCTTGACGATCTTTCATCTTCAAGTAGACTCGATCCAAACCGTGATCCACGAGCTAGGCTATGTATGATCTTGATGCTCGGGTCCTGGAATCACCAAGTGAAAGCTTCCAAACTCCTCTTTTTGAATCAATCACCAACTAATATCTTGTTACATGATCTGAAACTAAAATCACAATATTATTAGTAAACATAACTACATGAGTTAATCATCATCAAAACTAGAGAGGAAGGCCTCCGGGCCAACAATCTCCCCCTTTTTGATTATGACAAAACTCATGCAGTTATATATGCATGGATTAAAGTTAAGCTTCAAAGAAGCTCCCCCTTAACTCATGCATAAACAAATAAACAATAAATATGCAATGAATGACAATGCATAATCATGCCTAAACAATAAAAGGCTCTAGATACAACGAAATGTTCAAAAACAAAACATGCTCTAGATACCAATTAAAATTAAACTAAATTAAACTTAATATATGCAAAACATAAATATGCATATATAAAACTCAAAATCTTTCTCCCTTTTTTATCAATCATCAACAAAGGGTAAAAACCAAAACAAAACAAAATCTTCTCCCCCTTTTTAATACAAAGAAACAATCATCAATAAGGGGTAAATAAAGACAATGTTCTCCCCCTTTTTGTCTAAAACAAAAACAAAACCAAATAGGGGTGACAATCAATTAAGATATCAATTGAAAATATGTCAAAGTAGTATCTTGATACCAATTGAAAGTAAACATAGATCAATCAACAAATGGTATATGCGATATACATTCATGAAGAGGAAGATGTGAAGCTTCCCTACATAGATACATTACATGAAGGAGGGATGACAAGCCCTAATTCACATAACGTATACTATGTAATGCATAAGAGGAGATGTGAAGCTTCCCCTACACACGTGTACCACATAAAGAAGAGATGTCAAGCTCCTCAATATAAGATACACTCAACATGAATCTATATGTAGAAGAGATGTTAAGCTCTCCTTGCATATGGGCAATACAAATCAAAACTTTTGTATTTTTATTTTTTTTATTAAACAAAATTTTGAGATACCAATTTTAAAACATTCAAATAAATATCTTGATATCAAAAGAGAGTATTTTTCTTTTAAGTATATGATATCAATTTAAAATTTTTTATTTTCTATCATAAAGCCAGGGAGTGGAAATACAAATACCAATTGAAATATAAAAATCGAATTTTCTCCCCCTTTATGAAATACCAACAAAAACAATGCGTAGGCTTGAAATAAGATACCAATTGAAAATTGAATCAATTGAAACAAAGTTGAAACTCAAGGTGTTGGGTTATGCTAAAGCTTGAGTAAACAAAAACTAACATTTGTGATATTTTTGAATACAAATAAAACATATATATGTATGAAAGATTAGATACCAATCGAAATTGATACTATTTGAAGTGAAAGCATACATACATACAAACATATATGAGTATACAAGAAAGGTCAAAATTGATACCAATTGAAAGAATCTAATGATACCAATTGAAACAACAATAATATCAAATGTATATCTCATATTACCTATCCTCCCAATCATGTTCAAGTTAAAAATGATTTTCACTATAAGGCATACATGAGCATGATCTCCCATCCAACCACCCTTGGATGGTAGGGGTTTTCAAAAAAAATAGATTTAAAAATAAAGTGTGTTTGAAAACTTCTACCAAAATGAAGAATATCGCAACTAGTTAAAAGGAAAATTTGTAAACTAGTACGAAATCCTTCAAGTAAGGAATAAAACAAAATTATTTTTCATGAAACATGAAATCCACATGGCACTAAAACACTCAAAATCCATTAAGCTCAAACATACTCATGAAAACACAATCATGAGAAACATTGTAAAAGAGGTGAGTATGCAAGTGTTATGTGAAACATATAATCATGAAAATTGGCAGTTAAGCTCAATATTCCTTAAAACACGAAAACATGAAATTCATCAAAACTATTTAATCTTCAAGGTATATGTATGTCCTATACAAATTAAAGTATACATACATATCCAAACACAACGAGTCCAAAAAGATATATGCATGAAGGCACGTGGCTCAAAAGGATGTATATGTATAAACAATAATTTGGATAAAATGGATATATACATGAAGTTAAACATAAACACATGGAAACATGAAAATATGAAAAACTAAATTTCCATTAAAACAAATTTCATTTCAAGGTATATGTATGATTTGTCAACACAAAAAGTATACATACATATCCCTAAACACAATTTGAGTCCATAATAAAGATTTGCATGAAAAGCAAATGACTCAAGGGGTATACATGTATATCTTAAAGTTTGACAAAATAGACATATACATGAAATGAAAACACATGATCATAAAACAAAATCAAAATGGGAATACAAGTTTAAAATGCATGGATCATCAAAACTAGACTATACTAGCACATCTAATGGGAACAAATAAGCATTCAAGCTCAAACATATATAGATTTATTTGTGGCCCACTATATATACAAGTATAAATCCTAATCTTAATGAAAACTAACATTTAAACATATATTCAACATTTAAAGCATAAAAACATGACAAAAATCATCATGATAAACAAAAACTAAACATGATTATTATGTAAATCCACATGTTATTAAACCTATGATAAACATGATAGCTAAACAAACGGTGAGAACACAAAATAATAGACCATATTTAAACATGGGTGTCTCAAAAGGGCTATACATGCATGTCAAGAGTCTAATAATCATGGCATTTTCATAATGATCATATAAACATCAAAACATGCTATATATAATAAACATGAAAAGCATGCAAACATAAATAAGGAGTAAGAGACCGTTACCAAAACCTATGAGGCAACTCTCCATGTCTCCAAAACATGGTGGTCCTCTCCACCAAACATCCCTTGAAAGTAATGCATCCAAATGATTTTCATGAAGCTCGGAACGCATCCACTCCAAGGTACCGCTACTCTCACGTCATGTGAGAGCCCACACCTACATCATAAACACGAGGGGTGATCTTTGGTACCCATATCTTATTGGGTCCATGGGGGTTAGTTCCTTCTCTAACACAAACAAAATTTTTTGCTAAATTTGAAACATGTATTCTATCATAGCAAAATTTAGTAAGGTGGCCCTTACGTTCACAATGTGTATAAGTGTACACATGAGCATACATAGTGTGATGGTGTCCGTGAGGAGCATGTGTATGCCGTGGGGGGTGTGCATGAAAAGATGGAACTTGTTTCTTTCAAAACAAAGATTCCAAACGTGTATGACCCACTATACATTGGCTCAAAGTGGAGCCCAAACAATCAACACTCTTCTTCAAAACATTTATATTATTTTTAACACTTGAAGATAAAGTGGAACATGCAATAAGTGAAGTGTGAGATACTACCCTAGCATGGCAAACATGTGCATCAATCTTATTTTTTAAAACTTCATTTTTCTTTAAACAAACATTTATATCATTTGAAATAGAAATTATTTTATTTTTTAAAGAAACATTCCCTTTTAAAACAACATCAACTTTTGAAGATAAAAACCCATTTTTCTTCAACACATCATCACAATCATTTTTAGATTTCAACAATTCATTTTCTTTTAAAACAAGATTAAGTTAAGATCTAAGTGAGTCACATTCACTAGAAACCTCTTCCTTCTCTTGCAAAACAATCTCAATTTTAGATGACAAATTTTTCTTTTCTTCTTTTAAAATAAGATTCTCATTTTTCAATATTTTGTATTTAGAAATCAAATTTTCACAATTTCTAGCAAGTTCATCATTCATAGCTTGTGCCTCTAGACATTCATTGCAATATGAATTAGAACAGTTGAGTGTTCGAGTGTACCTCAAGGGAGTCATTCCCTTGGACCATGAAGCAATGTTCTTCGGACTCATCTCTTCTAGATCTTCTCTTCTTTTCGATAATCTTTGGTAGCTCGGGAGAAGTCAAAATACTCCAAACTGCAAAAGCTGAATCATAGTGAGCAAACACATGTAAATAATCTTTATGAAGTGATGCTCTAAGTGCTTCTAGGGCTATTGCATTGGCCTCTATATGCTTGCTATCACTAAGGAAGGATTCCTTGGTAATGGCAAGGTGAACTTTATATCCTAGGGCTTTTAAATGACAACTCATCATAACCTTCCAAATCTTAAGTCTAGAAATGTCAAACATAGGAGGGCTATCCATGAGTGCAAACTATATGTGTGCAAACAACAAAAGTGTGCAAATGCAAATGGAAGATTAGCAAACAAGGATCTCACTCCTAGGTTGTTAAACCTAAGTATCAGGAGCGTAGGCTCTGATACCAATTGTAAATCACCTAGAGGGGGGTGAATAGGTAATAATGCTAATCTAGAAACTAAATGCGGAAGCTAAAAACAATTTGCACAAACACTTAATACAACCAACAAGTGTAGCCGAATTCCCCGTGAAGGGCTCTGGACTAACTCCTCTTGATTCCCCTAGATAAGGGTTGAGGTGCTATATGAAGCTCTTGTGGTTAAGTATAAGTGAGGCACACACAAGCAAGCCAAGCATATAATGGATATATAGCAATATGAAAGATGCAAGGCACAACACAAGCAAATATGATATCAATGAATGAATGATGTTTTGCACAAATAAAAGAGAGAGTTAGAGAGACAATGGATCAAACGCAAACACAAAGATATGTTCCGAGGTTCGAGCCCCTAGCTCTACGTCCCCGCCTTCACCGAGAAGGATTTCTAATCCACTATCTTGTCCACCGAGGACTCCCACCGAGGGAACCTTCACTGAGAAGGATTTTTACAACAAGGGAGTACCGAACTCCTCTCTCAAACACCGCCTCACAACCGAGGGGTAGGCCCGTAGCCAAACAACAACCAACGTCTCTACCGAAGAGGGTTACAACTAATCTCCACCTCACAATAGAGGGAGCAAACACCACTCCGATCAACCTCTACCAAAGAGGGATACAACAAGTAAAGGAGGGTTTACAACTTGGAGGCTCAATCAACCTCAAACAATCTCTTTTCCACAAAACAAAGATCCTAAATAGATTAGGATAGAATGATAGCTCAAGTGTGGAAAAACTAGAGTTTGGAAAACAAAAAACTCAAAGAAAAATACTTGGGAAAACTCTTGTAAAAGATAGAAATGAAGAACCAAAACAAATCTCCCAATTTTCTATTTTCTTTGATTTTTCCAAAAAACTCTAAAACAAATAAGATTGATCTTTTGAAGCTCTAAAACCTTTTGAAAACTTGTTTTAAACACCAAGAAAGGAGAGAAATTTTAGCTCTTGAAATCTTATACAAACCCCCAAGAAATGGGGTATTTATAGCCCAAACAGAAAACTAGCCATTAGGCTGATTTGTCAGCCGACAGGCTGGCGGTCGACCGGCCGATCGACCGCCAACGGTCAAAAATATGACCGTTGGGGCATCCCGGTCGACCGCCCGATCGACCGCCCAGATACAGAGAGCAGAGCTCTCTGGTCCGGTCGACCGCCCGGTCGACCGGCCCACTGTGCTGCCAGACGTGCACAGCTCCGTGCACGCCGGTCGACCGTACGGTCGACCGGCCCTTGGTGCGGTCAACCGTGCGATCGGCCGACCTGGCCTGTTAGCCACTGTTCTGGGTCAGAAAAACATGTTAAAAATATTTTTTAAAAATCTTTTATCTCTTCTAAAAATCCCAAAAATAGTTTTAACATTTTGCATTGATATATAAACTTGTGATAAATATTTAAACTCAAATATCAAGCATATGAAACCATTTTTGTGTTTTAACATTTTTACAAAAAACCAAAACTTGTATTTTATCAAACTTGTATTTTTCAATACATGAATAGGATAGTCAAAATAAGTTTGTTTAAAAGTTAAGCATGCATGTATAGAAAGAATACATCTACTATACATAAACCAATTAAACTTGTTTTGATCAATCTATTCATGAAAACAAATATCGGTTAAACTAAAAACCGAAAAATCAATATCCAAACATAAAACGTGTGTGTTGTGCACTTGAGATATCAACTATTCTTATCTTTACACATGGATCTAAAACACACTAAACTAAACTAGGATACCTAAGTCTTCTTGACGATCTTTCATCTTCAAGTAGACTCGATCCAAACCGTGATCCACGAGCTAGGCTATGTATGATCTTGATGCTCGGGTCCTGGAATCACCAAGTGAAAGCTTCCAAACTCCTCTTTTTGAAGCAATCACCAACTAATATCTTGTTACATGATCTGAAACTAAAATCACAAGATTATTAGTTAACATAACTACATGAGTTAATCATCATCAAAACTAGAGAGGAAGGCCTCCGGGCCAACACTTCCTCCAGGCCAGGCACTGCCGCAATGGCTAACTCACCCTTTTTAGATAAGAAAGTCCTCTCTCCCGAGCTTTAAAGTAATCACCAGAGTATTCCCAAAACAGACCCACTTAATAAGCTATAAATTCTAGTGGTCAAGTTCTAGTTGATTTTAAATTATTTCAAACTTGGGAAAAACTTATATGCGGTTTTGATTTTTGAGCCAAAGAACAGATAATGAAATCCTGACCTTATGTGAGAGGGATAACTCTTAAGATCTTTTTATGCAGAATGCACTAATGCAGCGTAATCAAGTCCAATCAAAAGCACTTCCAAAACCCCACTAACAGGAGATTCGTGGGTAGAATTAGAAAAGTTCTAAGCTTTTCGATGACTTTGAAGCAAGCAATATTTAATTTAGCAATGCAATTTTTTTAGCAAGCAAGGAAGCTCCGTCTTATTATGCAAATCTCCACTTGTTCATGCAATATCCCTAGAAAAGACATTTTAAAATTAAATATTAGGGATGAAAAAGAAAAATAATAAAAAAAAATTTAATTTTAAATTTAAATTTTTTTAGATTTAAATTTGTGATTTTTTAAAAAACTAGAAAAAGATTAAAGATTATTTTTAAAAACAAAAAAATTTCACAAGTCCCTGGCAACGATGCTTAAAATTGTTTGCATTCAAAAGTCAAGAATTTTCATCATTGTTTGAACTACATACAAGTTATAAAAAAAAAAACCTAAACTTGCTAGAATAATCTTATAGTGGCAAGAAGAGGATCGAATCCAAGAGACTTGTTTAAAATTGGTTCTTTAAAAATTTACAATCTAATTTAACTCTAGTTTGAGAAATCTTTGAATTAGAAGTTGGAGTTCTTTGCTTAGGAGTTAATTTCTAAAAGCATTAAAAACATAAACTAGGATAAAAAGAATGCTAACCGTTGTAAAAACTAATTAAGTAAACTAATGGAGAAAGAAAAGAGAGAAGGAAAAGAAACAATTGGAACCCAGAATTGTCACAAAATCTGATTCACCGTTGTCTCCTTCCTCCAAAAGCTGCTGAAATAGATGAAGTAGAAGTCTAGAAACAAAAGAGAGAAGATGATATACATGATATTGATGAAAGCATAAAGTAAAAAGAGTAAAATTGCATCATAGGAATCCTAAAGAAAGAGTAGAAAGTCTAAGCCTGAAATATTACAGATCTTTATTGAAGAAGACTGAATTGAAGATTCACTATTACGACGCTCTTGATCTTCTCAAAACTCGCATCACAACCTACAAAACTCTCCTCTCAATTTGCCTTACAGCCTTTTGATCTGAGATGAGATCCCTTTTTCCTATACTCTATCTCTCTATTTATAGTAAAAGTAATGGATAGACTCCTTGTAGAAGTTGTTCGCCCATTAAGAGATATATCTTCAGAACTTAAATTTGAACTTTGAATATTAAGATAATATCCTTTCTCTTGACTTGGGGAGAAAGCTGTTATCAATTTTTGAATTTGAATTCTCCCCTAATCTCCAAACTTGATTTGATTTATCTAGAATTTTATATGAAAATTCAATTCTGAATTGGTCTCCAGCTAGTTGGCGTATTGATTGCTGAATATGACTCATCAAGTGATAGAATTGAAAATAATGATAAACACAAAATTTTTAACTCTTTAAGTTCTCTTTCTATAGCAGTTTTAATCATTAGATTTGAGTTTCTATAGCGAATGTTATGATCAAAATACTAAAATATATTCAGTCTAAATCTGGGTCTAAATTGATTTAGAACTCCAAATTTACTTGAATTTTTCTCCTTATCTCAAAATATGATTGCTTTATTTCATCCATTCATCAAAGATATAGAACTTTTATTTAATCTTTGGACTTTGCGAGAGTATTTTTTCTCTTTAACTTGAGAAGCAAGCCATCTCCAAATCTGTGTTTAAATTTAAATTCGCCTTCTTTATCTTTGTCTTGGAGCTTAAGCAACCTGAATTTAAGTTGATTTTTCCTTTTTCTCTAATTATGATTGGGATTATCTTTGAATTATAGGGCTTTTGGGCTTCTTTTTAATCTTTTGGGCTTTTTTTTCTTTTTTTCTTTAATTATAGAGGCCTACATATTACTAAGCAAAAATACAATTAATAGCATTGTTTTATAAAAATTAATGTGAACATATGACTAAAAATATGCGTATTTGATAAACAATCAAGAGCCAAAAATTATATCAACATAAATTTGAATAATTAAAATATCACAGTCAGCCTGTTTTGTCAACAAAGTTGTATCTAATTTACCTTTAACAAAACCCTTGTTTTCAATGAAACTATCAAGTCTTTCATACTAAGCTCTTGGAACTTGTTTTAAACCATAAAAGGCTTTCTCTAACTTGAACATATAGTCTGGATATGTAGGATCAACAAACCCAGAAGGTAGTTCAAAGTATACTTCCTCTTCTATAAATTCATTTAGAAAAGTACTCTTTACATCCATCTGATATAGTTTAAAATCTTTATATAAGGCATTTGCAAGAGTCATTTGGATGGTTTTGAACCGTGCAACAACTACAAAGTTTCCTCAAAATCAATTTTTTCGATCTGATTGTAATCTTAGACCACTAGTCTAACCTTCTTTCTAATTATATTACCTGACTCATCTAGCTTGTTTGTAAACACCTACTTATTGTCAATGTTGGTCTATTTAGGGGCTTAGGAACAAGTCTCTATAATTGGTTACGCTAAGCTTCTCTTGCATTGCAAGTAATCAATAGGAGTCTACCTCGGCCTCATGAATATTTTTTAGTTCTATGTGCGAAATAAATGCATAATGGCCACAAATATCTTGAAGTATGGATCTAGTTAATACTCCCTGAGATACATCACCTATGATGAGATCTTTGGAATGACTTGAAGTATATCTCCAATCCTTTAGAAGTAGTTGAGTAGGTTCCACTTCTACTTAAACTTCACCATTTTGATCTTCTCTTCGCTTTTCTTGTTCCGATGAAGCCTTCATAAAAATCTTTTCAATATCTTCACCTAAGGAATTAATTTCGCAATCAACAATATTCTTCACAAGAGAGTTGGATTCCTCAACTTCACATGCATGGATTCTTCAATAGTCAAAGTTGATCTATTGAAGACTCTATAAGTTTTACTAGTGTTAAAATAACCAACAAAAATAGCTTCAAAAGATTTAGCATCAAACTTTCCTAGATTATCCTTCCTATTTAAACAAAACACTTACAACCGAAAACTTTAAAGTATGAAATGTTTAATTTTCTTAAATGAAAATTCTCAAAAGGAGTTTTGCTTAATTTTTGTGAAAAAAATTCTATTTATTATGTAATATGATGTGTTTATGGCTTCGGCTAAAGATATTGAAGGAGTTTATATTCACTGATCATAGTCCTAACCATCTCTTGTAGAGTTCTATTCTTTTTTCAACGATTCCATTTTATTGTGGAGTTCTAGGACATGAAAACTCATATTTAATTCCATTTTATTCATAGTAAACAATAAAGGAGTGATTGGTAAACTCATCGTCTCCATCATTTCGAATGCGTAAAATCGAAAAATCTTTTTTTTAACTTTTATTGAAAAACATTGAAAAACGAGAAAGCTCCATCTTAGTGTTGTAAAAAGAAAACCCAAGTATATTTTGAAAAAATCATCAACAAGAACATATACAAAAAGATTTTCACTTAAACTTTTGGACCAAACAAATCCTTATGTATTAATTCTAATGGTCGAGATGTCATAATATCCCTAATAGGTTTAAAAGAAGACTTAGATTTGTTTCTTAAGTTGGTACGCATTATAAATACAATCTTTTCAAATCTTAATTTAGGAGTACCTTTCACCGCTTCCTCAGAACCGATACGGGATAGGTGGTCAAAGAAAACATGACATAACCTTCTATGCCATAACCATAAATCTTTATTTATGATAGTCAAATAAGTAACATTACAATCCAAATTTAATATATCAATAATATAAACATTATTTTCATGAAAACCGAAAAGTACATGAGAATTACTTTTTTTATCAATAACATCATAAGTAGAATCATTAAAAATCACTTTTAAATCTTTATCATATAATTGGCTAATACTTAATAGATTATTTTTAAGTCCATCAACTAAAGCAAAATTTTCAATTAAAAGAGATACCAATTTTGATGTTACCTATACCAATAATCTTTCCTTTGGAATCATCTCCAAAGGATACGATGGCACCTTCATTATATCTCGATAGGGGTGCAAAGTTGTTGATATCTCATGTTATATGACGTGAGCAACCACTATCAAGCTATCACCGCTCCCTACTTCTTGAGGTCTTGGTGCGTACCTATATCATTTAAAGTAGTTGTTGATTTTGGTAACTAAAATTTTTTTGGGTCCTAAATGTTAGCCTTTTGAACCAAAACATGATTATCTGAAATATTTAATCTATCATAACAAAACTTCGCTAAGTAATATTTTCGATCACAATTCATGCATGAGTACACCTTGGCATACATAAATGCATGATGTGTGTTGTGTGCATGATGTGGATGATTTGCATATTGTGCTTGTGTGTGAGCATGATGGTGTGTGTGTGTGTGTGTGTGAAACATATAATTGTGATTTTCTTTGAGTTTGCCTTTTTGAAAACATAGCTTCTAACCTAACTGTATCAAACTCACATTTCTTGAAAACATTACTTAAAGTGTTCCTCTTATTTTTTATCAAAGAAATTTCTTTTTCATCAATGTAAGAAAATTTAGTTTTACATAAAACCTTATAAGCATCAAAATCTTTTTAAGCCTTTTGAAGAGTAATAGATAAACTTTTCTTTTATTTAGAAACAACAATCAATTAATTTTACAAAAGCACATTTTCTTTTTTATTTTCGGATACTTCTTTTTAAGAAAATCATAATTGTTCGAAAGTTGTTCAAAAGCATCTCCTAATTCATCTATAGATAAATCAGAATCATCTAATTACCTTAGTTGCTTCATTGTTTTGAGCCATGAAACAAACGTTTGTTGTGTCAATGTCCTCCTCGGATTCACTATTGGAATCCTAAGTATCCATCATTGCCTTCTTTTTATATGGATTTTTTGATGTGGAAGCCTTGCTTTCATCTCGGGGTAACTCGCAATGAGGTGGCTCAGCTTCTTGCAATTTTAGTAAGGGCCAATCTCATTTCTTCTCTCTTCTTTACCTTATCATCTCCCTCTGCGATAGTTGAACCCTCTTCTTTTGTAAAACATTCTTCGAACATTCTTCACAAGCAAGGAGAGTTCTTCACCATCATCTTACTCAAACTCTTCATCATTGTCAGAGAAGGTTAGAGTAGCTTTGAAAGCGATGCTCTTCTTCTTCTTCTTCTGTGGAGCTTTATGTTCACTAACTTTCCTTTTCATCTTATGAGTCTTCACGTTTTCAATGAGGCCCATGAAATCCATCTCCTCCTTGTCATTCAACTTCTTCAAGGTGGTAGATTTTACTTCCAAGATTGAGAAAGTGCTCAAATTACCCTTCTTATCATTTGATCGCTATCAATGGAATCACCCAAGGAAGAAAGACTATTGGTAATCTTTGAATAATGAGTGATCATGTAATCAATAGTCTCAGTATCATTCATCATATTGAGAACGCAATAAATCAATCTTAACCCTCTTTACTTGAGAGGTCCCCTCATGGGTAACAACGAGATTACTCTAAATCTCATAGGCAGATTTGCATTTTATCACTCTAGAAATATTATCATCATTGAGTGTTTCCAATAGGGCATAGTAGGCCTTAGCATTAGCTTCAAATTCCTTAATGGTGATATTGGTCCATGTGTTCTCAACACCATTAGGGACAACAAACAACTTGGTAATAACCTTGACTACCCGGCTTCCTAACGATTGTAAGAAAATGATCATCTTAATTTTTCAAATAGGAAAGTTAAGTTCATCAAACTTGGGTAAGGTCTTAACGTTATCCGTCATGTGTGTGTAACAAGTAAAGTGAGGGATCAAATAGGGTCACACTAAGGTAGTGAAATCTATAAACAAGAGTCCAAGCTCTGACACCAATTGAAATCACCTAGAGGGGGGGTGACTAGGTGATATAATAAAATAAAGAAAAAATTAAAACACAATATAAACAACTACAACAACCAAGAAATGAAACTGTACACCTAGTGAAATACTCTGAACTTCTCAGCATAATTCCTCTTAAAATAAAAGTTAAGTTGCACAATTGCTTTCTTGATGTATAGAGAGTTGAAATAAATTATATTGCAAGAGTAATAAAAATAACAAGTGTAATATTACAATAAATAAAGGAGGGGAAAAGTTAGAAAGATCAAATGCAAGACAATCACAAAAAATAAGAAGTTGTTATCGAGGTTCGAGCCACTTGCTCTGCGTTCCATCTTCACCGCAATGAAGGATTCTACTATAATCGATTTCGATTACAACTGAACTTAATCCCACAAGATCTGGACCTACAACTCCACCTTATAACTCTCCTTCCAAGAGGAACTCTCAAATGAACAATAGTTTATAGAACTTGGTGATCTTGACAAGAACACAAAAAATCTCTTTTACAACTTTCCTTTAGCTCAATATAGAGAATGATAGCTTAAGAAAAGTATGAGAAAAACAAAGAAGAAAGAGATTTTTGAGCATTAGAACTGAAAACTTGAAACTTTTGAAAACTCTTTGATTTTCTTTTGAATTCTTGATATTTCTTGTATCTAAAGAATCTTTAAACACTCCTTTATATAGGAGAAGGTTAGAGACCTATTCTCAGGAAATTCCAATAATTAAGACATGTTAAAAATCATTAAAACCATAAAATAGCTATTGAATATGAACCTGGACTGATTTGCATAAGAAAATAGTCGTTATAGTTCAAAACATGCATGTTTGACTACTGGCGATCGACCGTAAAGCTAATATGAATTAACCATTGTCGTCGGTCGACTAGGAGATCGACCGGCCAGAGTAGCACTCTGAGCTCAGAGTTAAGCTCAATACTGGTGGTCGACTGTGCCGTCGACCGTCCAGAAGGAGTTCTGAAGACTCAGTGCTACGGTCGACCGGGAGGTCGACTGGGCTCAAATCCAAAGGCCAATGCACAGGTTTGTGCATATTCAGTTGATCGCTCGGTCAACTGATAGAGCCTTTGCTCTGCCCTGCGGTCGACTGACAAAAGCTCAAAAATTGTATTTCTTTGTTTATAAAAATACTTGTGAAATTTTTGATACATTAATTAAATACGTATTAAATCTTTGTACAAGAAATAACTTGAAATATTTTGTATATATATATTTCAAAAACAAGATGTATTTTTCTAGTTTTTCTAAGCATTTTCAAAAACTCCAAACTATAAAAATTGATATACGTGTGTATGATATCTTGAGAATCAATCTTCTTGTAACACCTCGTTTCCAAAATACGTACTTAGATGCGTGTCCCGATTTTTTGCCCGTATTACTCTATTTTTTATCCATTTAATATTTGGTATTGGCCTGCATTTTGTGGACCGGAGCATAGCCCTGATCCCAATTAGGACCTGGCCCGATATTTTTCCTTCCTTTTTCTTTTTCTTTTTCTATTTTCCTCCTCTTCCTTTTCCTTTTCCTTTTCCTTTTCTTTTTCTTTCTCCTTTCTTTTTTTTCGTTTCTTTTCCTTTTTTCTTCTTTCTTTTCTTTCCCTTTTCTTTTCTTTTCTTTTTTTCCTTCCCCATTCTTCCACACACTCCTCTTTTCTCCTCTCTTTTCCTCTCTTCTCTTATCTTCTACACTATTCTCTCTCTCACTCCACTATATATATGTATATGTATGTGTATATATATAAAGAGTTGGACTATAAAATAAATGTTTATTTTTGGGTTCAATTCTACATGGTTCAAATCCCATGTTTCAACATCCAAATACAAGATCCACTCCGTTGAAGCTGATCTACATTATTTGAAGTCTCCAAAAATAAAAAAATCATTCCATTTGAATAATTTTTGCTATACTATCAAGTGGGCACAAAACAGACGGCCGAAAGTAGCATATTGCTTAGATCTACTTCTTTAGACATAAAAATTCTCGATGTGACTATTTTATCATGATCTAAACACTTAAAAATGCTCACACACTAATTTTTGTTAGATTTTAAATATTCTACACTGTTAAACTAAGCAACTAATTACTTTCGGACATTTGTTTTGCGCCCACTTGACGTGTAAGCTAAAAGTATTCAAATGGATGATTTTTATTTTTAGAGAATTCAAAGAATGTAGATAAACTTCAGTGAAGTGGATCTTATATTTGGATATCAGAACATGGGATTTGAACCGTGTAGAGTTGGACCCAAAAATAAACATTTATTTTGTCGTTCAACTCATATATATATGTGTGTGTGTGTGTGTGTGTGTGTGTGTGTGTGTGTGTGTACACACACACGCGCACACACACACACACACACACATATATGTATAGAGAGAGAGAGAAGACTTGTGTCCTTCTAAAAAGATTTGAGCCCAAATCTTTCAAACTCAAATATAACTCTCCGACATTCGAATACAAGATCCACTCTATTGAAGTTGATCTATATTATTTCAAGTATTTATAAACCAAAAATCAAGTGTTTCGAATACTTTTTACCTATCCATCAAGTAGCGCAAAATGGATAGCTGAAAGTAGTGAGTTGGTTAGATCTATATCTTTAGACATAAAAATTCTCAATTCGGCCATTTAATTATGATCTAAACATTTCAAAAACCGTACGAATCAACTTTTGTTAGGTTTCAAATGTTCTACACCATTAAACTAACCAACTCACTGTTTAGGCCGTCCGTTTTTCTCCTACTTGATGCATGGGCAAAAAATATTCAAAACACTTGATTTTTAGTTTATAGATACTTGAAATAATATAAATTTACTTCAATGCAGTGGATCTTGTATTCGAGTGTCGGATGTTGGTATTTGAGTTGGAAGGATTCAGCCTCAAATCCTTTTGGAATGACACAAGTGTGTGTGTGTGTGTGTGTGTGTGTGTGTGTGTCCTTCTCTCATTTTTCTTCCCCCATTCTCTCCTCTCCCTCTCTCCCCTAACCGGCCACCACCCCTCCACCCGACCAAGCCCACCATCAGCGGCCTCCCCCTCTCCCTCTCCTCCTTGCCGGCAAGGCCACCATCACCACCACCAACTCCACCATTAACTCCTCCACATCACCACCACCACCAACTCCACCATCACCTCCTCCTCCATCACCACCACCACTGGCTACCACACCCGGGCGACACCCGAACAACCCCTCTCCTTCTTCTCCTCTTCCCCAGCCAGTCAACCACCACCAGCACCACCACTCTCTCATCTACCCCCCTCTCCTCCTCTTTGGTCGCCAGTAACCCTTCCCCCGACCGCCCCTTTGGTCGCGGCCAACCAGCCCTGTTGGCCTGCCCAGCCTAGCCCTGGCAAGGCCACGTCGTCCTCCTCCTCTGGCCGCTAACCACCTCCCCCTCCTTCTCTTTCTCCTTCTCCTTCTCCTTCTCTTCCCCTTCTTCCTCCCTCTTTCTCTCTCCTCTGCTATTCTCTTTCTCCCCTCTGCCTCGTTTCTGTTTCTCTCTTTCTCATCCTCTTTCATTCTCTCATTCTCTCTTTCCCTCTTTCTCTTTCCCTCTACCCCTCTCTCTATCTTTTCTTTCTTTCTCTGTCACTATCTATCTCTCTTTGTTCTCCTCTTTCTCTCTATCATTCTATCTTCTCTTTCCCATTCTCATTCTCCCTCTCCCATGTCTCTTTCATTTCCTCTCTATTCTCATTCTCTCTCTATTTCTCTCTATTTCTCTCTCCTCCTCGCGCGTTACGCGCTACCTCCGTTGGAGCTCCACCGTTGTCCACCACCATGTCGCGGTCATTGATAGGCGAGTACTTTTATTTGCTTCATGCAAGTACTTCGCTTTAAGATTTGTTGTGATTTTAGCCTTCAGGTTTTATTATTCAGCCTTCGGGCTTAACATGCAGGTTTTACTAGCTCCGCCTGGCATGAGAGCCTAGAACTCAGCGCTTTACCACTAGCTCCACTTGAACGTAGCTTCATCGCGTGCATTAGCAAAACGTTCATATGCTTGCTTCGCCGCGTGCGTCTAGCTTTGTCGTGAGCGTGGCTTCGCAATGTGTATTAGCAAAGTGTTCATACGCTTGTTGCGCCGCGAACGTCTAGATCCACCACGAGCGTGACTTCGCCGCGTGCATTAGTAAGTGTTTATACGCTCACCATGAGCATTAGCCTTGTAGAGCGTGTTAGCAGCTAACACTGCACGCTAGCTTCACCAGGAGCCTAGCTCTGCCATGGCCTAGTGCTATGCACTGCGAACTTAGCTTCGCCTATGGCTTAGACTTGCCGGATACGAGCTAGTTATGCTCCAGCTTTGCTTAGCCCCACCTAGCTATTTAATAGTTTAACTTATTATTATTTTTATAATTGTGAAGAGTTTGAAATGTTGTATATTATTTTGGCATGATGTTGTGATCCTGTATTTACTTGTATTGTTGTACTTCACCTGGTTCCATGACACCTGACCTGTTAATTACCTAACTTATGATTATTACCTTTAAGGGGACTTGACGCCTGCTATCATGTTTGTCATGAAATCATGTACTCTTGTATCTAGCATATTCCCCCTATTATTGTATTCATGTTAATCCATGTAAACCGATCATCATGGATATTAAATTGTAATAATCAGACAACTTACACTGAGATAGGAAAAACTAATGGAATCAATATGTGTACATGTTTATAATGGTTAAATGTTGTGCAAATAAAATTTTGGTTCTACCTGGGGGCCACCAGATGTTCCAGTGGGGTGTACTGGCACCCTTGCTCCAAACTCCATTCCTGTTCAGGGCATATAAATAAGATCCTTACTGGTTAGCTGCAGGTTCCGGCTCAGTACTGGATGCTCTTAAAGTCATTATCTCGGGTATACACGGGACCCATTATAAACATGGCCCGTTGATCCCCATCAGTTTTCAATAATCAATCTCATCATAGTCATAAGTGAATGTATGTGTGGTAGGACGCCAGGACACATACCAAAACATACGAGTCAGATGAGTCTTAATAATAATATACTAATCTGATTTCAATTATTGATTCGATACTGGTTTCATGTTACACTGTTATTTAATGTATTTGTATCACCGTTATACAGATACACTCGAATGTGTGATGTGATTGTCCCTGTATCACTGACATTTATGTGACACTCATGTTACCTGGATACGGTGGAATGGTGTGTAGAACTAAGTGTCACATGGAATAAAGTGCCACGCCACACACATGGTGGGGGTCACTTTTTGGGATCCGTGGGGCCCACATCTAGCGTTCCACATCGCGTCCTCAGTGCACTAGTCATTCAAACCCAGTACATGATGCATTTAGCAACCTAGCAATGGTAATGTCAGGAGCATGTGCCACTTAATTGCTCCCTCGTTATAATAATGGTGCCCATATGTCATGTTCGGATGAGTTCTACTGGAGTACGGGTGCCAGTATAGATTGCCAGTGGTATGGGGCACTAGAAAAGGAATTATTAAAATAATAGGCGATACTGATTGTTATTATTGTATAATTATAGAATATTGCTCGTCACTTGCATGATACCATGTCTATATTTACTATATTATTTCTTGATTTTCTTATTTACTGGCTTATGCTTGCATGACTGAGCCCACATCACTATGATCTTGTACACGTGTGTTTGCCTGTGCACGTCACCTGACTTCATTTTATATACTCATTGAGTTGCTTTCTGACAACTCTAGACCTGCATGTCCAAATCTTGGAGCTTGGAACAAAGTGGATCCTTCGGTGGAGGATTAGGCTTTCCTTGCAGAGCAAGCGGATCAGTCGTAACTTCTTCCAGTCTGCCTCATTTTGGCCTATTCATGATATCCCCTATTTGATAGCTCGTCCAGGCATACCTTGTCCATACCTTATAATCTAAATTTTGCGTCTTTGTAAAGTAATATTCATGTAATATTGGATCACACGCTGTAATAACTGTGTACTTATACCCCTTTTGTTGGAATGTATATTACTACATACTTTCATACTCTGATTCTTCGTGTTCATATGTGAGGGTATTTTCGCTCTCGCATTAGCGTTCTCGTACCCGCTGGGACGGGGCGTTACACTTCTACATCAAACTTTAACAAACTAAAAATCTTACATATTGTAAGAGTAGATTCATCCTTCAAAGTCTTCAAATAAACTTCTCCAAATTTTGACTTCTTTGAGCTCCTTCCATTTGAAGTTGAACTTCTCACTCTTGAAAAATTTGTATACTAAAAATATTTTTAAGATAAATAGTATCACAAACCACATAAGTTGTAGAATCATTAAAACAAATCGTTCCCTTTGGGCCAACAACCACCGGTGGAGGACGAGCCATGAACGTCTCAACTCGTTGTTGAGTAGGGTGAGCCGAGATCTTTAAGCTTGTTGATGGACGCATACGACATCGAGATGGTGAGGAGGACTTTGGAGATGACGATGCCAGACCGTCTCAACTGTCTTAACGCCGTCGAGGAGCTAAGAAGGAGGAAGAGGCCGGACCATCCTAGGCTGCAGCTACACATGGACGAGGACGAGTATCACGTGTCATTATCCTGTTTGCGCTGGTTTTATTTTAATATTTGTATTTGAATATTTTCAGACATTTATAGAAAGTTTGAGATATTTGGATATGACTTGTGAAAGTTTGATATGATATGAATTTTTAAGAATTATTGGGATATTTGGATTTGCTATATGAAATTTTGATATGATATGAATTTTTGAGAATTTTTGAGATCTTTGGATATAATTTGCGAAATTTTATTTTTCTATTATGATATGATATTGTGATATTTGTGATACGAGTTATGATACTGTGATATTGTCGTGTAATTGTGATAATTATTTAAAATTTGTGATATTTTGAGATTTATATAGATTGTGATATTTGTAATGCAGTATATAGCTAGAATCATGTGTGTGAGGTTAATTCAAGTTGGATTTTTTCCCCAAGTCAATTCGTTCGATGTTGCCAGCCCGGACGAGCGAAATTTTTTTCTAAAAAAAGAATTTTAGCTCGTCCGGGTTTAAATTTTCGGGGTTGACAACCCCTGATGAACCTGACTAGGGCAAAAAATTATCCAAGTGAGGTTCGTCCTAGGTTGCCAATCCTGAAATAGGGAAATTTTAAAAAAATTCGCTTGTCTGGGGTTGGCAACCCAGGACGAACCGCCTCGCAACTGATGTGACATGTGACATGTCAGAGGTCGATTTTTGGAATAAGTTTGGGGGAGAGGTCCATTTATCAAATTATTTATTAGTTAAGTTTTTTCTGAAAATGCCGTTTATTATATTCTGATCATCACCCCACGTGTCCACATTCTAACTTAAGCTTTTGGGGTTGCATGTTTTGTCTCACAGCTCAAACCACGTGCACACCAGATCCTGATCCCCTCTCCTCTCCGAATCTTTCTAATTTTCTGAAAACCCCGGCGACCCACTCACATCTGACCCCACTCTGACCCGCTTACAGTTATAACTTACAACCCGCTTCGAGCCTCTCAGACCCGCAGCAGCGATGGCATCGGAGACCGAGGCGGAGAAGTGGTGCGTGGTCACCGGTGGCCGGGGCTTCGCCGCCCGCCACCTGGTGGCGATGCTCATCCGATCCGAGAAGTGGTGGGTCCGGATTACCGATCTGGGGCCCGCCATCAAGCTCGACCCCGCCGAGGAGGAGGGCGACGTCGCCGAGGCCCTCCGCTCCGGCCGTGCCGCCTACATGTCGGTGGATCTCCGCGTCCGAGCCCAAGTCATCAAAGGTCCCACATTTTTCTTGTTTATTGCATTTTGAGCTCAGTATAGTTGTTCTTTTGTACAATTTCGATAAAGGCTAATTTGTAGCGATTCAATCGACAATTTGAAGTGAGAAGTGGAGAGAGTTAGGAGAGACTTTAATTGCGTTTGAGAAGAGGAAAGAGTGGTTTTAGTAGTGGAAAAATGGCAAATTGCCTTGTACTTATTTATTTATTTTTTATTTCCTATGATTTTGATCACAAAGGGGAGCTTTTTAAAACAGAAAATGACAACTAACCTGATTCCAATTGATTTATGTTTTCAATGTATTTAAATACCAGAAGAGGGAAATTAGTTATGAAGATTCAAGGAAATATATCCAAAAGATACAGACAGGGCATTTTTATTCTCTAAGGCTCTTATTTGAAGCTTTGCCAGTGATTAGGGCTTGGAAAAGGAATTACATGGAGACTGTTAATAGGTAGTTGTTACTGAGAGGGATAAACAAGTCGTAGGTGTGTGATTGAAATTATTTCGAGTTATTTCAAACTGGAGCTCATTTATACTTTTGAGCTGCAGTCTATTGTTCAAGATTAGTGATCAAAGTTTTTGAGCCAACTAGGAGTTGTCCATTACTGGGTTATTTAGGTTGATATTTCAAGTTTGCAACTACTATTATTTAGTGTAAAGCACTCGATATTTATTGTTTAACAGCTCAAAATGTGAAGTATAATTAATTACTTAAAGCTACACAAGCATAGTTAAAATTAAGAATTGTTTTGATTCCCGTCTGAATTGTGATATTTTGTGGTCATGGCTTTCGATGGTTGTTTGGAAAGGCTATTTACCATCTTTGTATGTAGTTTGGGAATTAGGAGTTTATATGTTAGTTTATAGTTTGCTACTTGCTTCACCTATAATTATGAATTGTGAAAGATGTATCATTTGAGGAGTTGTCTCTCTTACACACAGCCAGACTTCTTCAAAGACTTTGTTCTCCCCAGTTTCAAATGTTATATGGTTGGACTATGAAGGAACTAGGTTAGACCATTCTTATTGTTCACATCTTCTGCAGTGGATAGTAAGTAAATAAGATTAGGTTTGTTTTGCTGCACATTAAGCTAGCTTATTATATTTTTTGATTTTGGAGGGTTTTGGATAAGGTGATGATTTAGCAAAGAGGTCTTTGAAGTACCAATAATTTAGTCTTTCTACTTTGGGTAGAATATTTGAAGTTCATGGGTAAGGTTCTTACTTAGCTTATGAAATCCTCTTCTAAACTTGTATGCAGTTAATTGTTACATTTGATTGTTTGTTTTAATAGTTCAAGATTTTTGAAACCCAACGAAATTTATTATAATGGTATTGCAGTAGTATAGTTACATCTCAAGGGCTGTTGCTCATTGATCTGTTCAGATGTCTTTGCTGTATTAATCAACCTGGTGATACTTTGGCAAAAATTTGTAACTTATATTACTTCAAGAACATGATTGGTTGCGCCATTTTTTTTGGTTTTGTTGAATTAACTATCTTCTGATAATCCTGTTATTGTCACAGGATTTGAAGGAGCAGAAGTCGTCTTCCACATGGCTGCACCTGATTCCTCTATCAATAACTATCATTTACATTATTCTGTCAATGTTGTAGGTTGGATTCTTGAAGCTCCATATATCTCATATTTTGTCATCATCAGCACAAAGGAAAGAAGTGTTAGTTAGACATAATCCTTAGTTTTCATGCGTTTGCAGGAACAAAGAATGTTATCGATGCTTGTGTAGAATGCAAAGTCAAAAGGCTTATCTACACTAGCTCACCCAGTGTTGTCTTTGATGGTGTTCATGGAATTTTTGATGGAATGGAATCAATGCCATACCCGAAGAAGGTATTTATATTTCTTTGATACGTTAGGGGCAGAATTAATAATGTGCTAATTCAGGTTTAGATATGTATCTGACTTTTCTTCTTCCTCCAGTTCAATGATTCTTATTCAGAGACTAAAGCGGAAGGAGAAAAGATGGTAATAAAGGCAAATGGTAGAAAGGGACTCCTGACATGTTGTATACGCCCTAGTAGTATTTTTGGTCCCGGTGATAAGCTTTGGTGCCATCACTAGCTTCTGCTGCAAAGGCTGGGAAATCTAAGGTAATGCATGTCAATATACAATATTAAGATACTTCGAATCGGTTCTCACCACCATCCCTTTGTTTTGTGTCTTTTTCCCTGATAGTCTCCTTTCGGATGTGTCCATGCTCTTATGCATCTTTAATTGCTTACCTTGTGATCAAATGAATGTTGTCACTACTCTCTCTCTCTCTCTCTCTCTCTCTCTCTCTCTCTGTGTGTGTGTGTGTGCACGCGTCTTTATGTGATATATTCAGAAGAATTTTAGTACTGTCATTGGAAATCTGGAATTATTGCAGGAAATATCCTTCATATAGGATATTTTCTGTGATTTATGTTAATGTTGAAAGTACACCTAGAGGGGGGATGAATAGGTGTAAGGTTAATCTAATGACAAATGATGTGAAATTTAAAAACTAATTGCAACACACTTAGTGTAACCAAAGAGTGTAGCTGAATTCCCGGTGAAGCGCTCTAGACTAACTCCTCTTGATTCCTCTGAATAAGAGTTGAGGTGCTATATGAAGCTCTCTTAGTTAACACAAGTATGGCATACAAACAAACCAAGCATGTATATGATATGAACAATATGAATCAATGCACAATATGAAAGAGAGAGAGAGAGTAAGAGATAGTAGATCAAACGCAAACACAAAGATATGTTTCGAGGTTCGAGCACCCAGCTCTACGTCCCTGCCTTCACACAGAAGGATTTTCATTATAGCGGGTCCACACAAGACTTCCCACACAGGGAACCTCCACTGAGGATTTGGGTAAATACAAATCGGGAGTACACAACTCCTCTCTCAACCAATACAACCTCTCACTAGGGGCAAGGTACAACTCAAATCACCTCTAAACTTAGAGGGATAGGCACTTAGCCAAACAAACATCACCTCACACTTGTGGGATTTCAACTCAATCACCTCTCACTAGAGGGATACAAACACCACTTCCACAATCACCTCTCACTAGAGGGATATCAACACAATCACCTCTCACTAGAGGGATATCACAAAGAATGGAAGGTTTACAACTTGGTGATCTCAAAGACCACAAACTAATTCTTTCTCACAAAAACAAGATCCTATAGATAGGATAGATATGATAGCTCAAGTGTGAGAATATAAAGAGTTTGAAAAACAAAACACAAAGAAAAATACTTGAGAAAATAACTAGAATAAGATTGAAATGAAGATCAAAACCAATATCCCAAATATCCTATTTTTCTTTAATTTTTTCAACCCTTTAAAAACAAATAAAGATGATATCTTTAAACCCAAAATTCTTTTAAAACTTGCTGTTAAAACACTTAAGAAGATGAGAATTTTTACTCTTGAAAACTTGTTACAAAACAGCTCAAATGTATTTATAACCTCAAAATAAATCTGCCCGTTGGCAGCTGGAAAGGGCAGTTTTGCCCTTCTGGTCGACCGCCTGGTCGACCGGGACTGGATACAAAGAGCAGCAGCTCTCTGCCGGTCGACAGCCGGTCAATCGGGGCCATTTCCAGAAAGCAGAGCTCTCTGGACGGTCGACCGCCCGGTCGACCGGCCCAGCAGCCCTGGCTGCGTGCATGTCCTGTGCACGTCGGTCAACCGACTTCTGCTACGGTCGACCGGGCCGGTTGACCGGCAGACAGCCAGCTCAGCTATTATAAGATTTAAAAACTAGGATTTTTTATCTTTAATTAAATCCCATAAAATCACATAAATTCCACAAAAATTAGTTCTTATTAGATCTTTTAAATACAAATATGTGTGATAAAAATTTAAAACATATTACAAACTATATGAACCATTTTTATGTTCTTGAAATTTTGCCTTAAACCAAAAACCGTATTTTCAGAAACTTAGATTTTTGAAATGGAAAATCGTTTTCTTTAAAGCTCATGTAAATATAAAAACTTGATATTGAAATAACTTTGAAGCATATTGTATATGGATAGAATCCAATATACATGAAAGATATTATATTTATGTTTTTTACATTAAATTCAATTATTAAAATACAAAACTCCAAACACATGAATAGGCTTATCAAAATAAGTTTTTCTAAGTATATGAAGTATAGATGTATATAGATCAAATCTAATATACATTAAACCATATAAACTTATTTGATTCTATCTATTCATTAAAACCAAGATCGGTTAAACCCAAAACCAAAACCAAAACATGAAACTTGTGTGTGTATTGTGAACTTGAGCATTTCAACACTATCTAATCTTTAATATAAGATCTAAACAATCTTAAATTAAACAAACCGATATCTTCTTATAGAACTCCGTCTCTAAGTTGACTCGATCCAAATGTGATCCACCGAGCTTGACTCCAACCGAGTGCTAGATGTGAACTTGACGCTCGAGCTCTTGAATCACCAAGTGAAAGCTCCAAAACCCTTTGTTGAAGCTAATCACCTACTAATATCTTGGTTAAATATCTGAAACTAAATATCACAAGATTATTAGTAAACAATAACTACATGAGTTAATCATCATCAAAACTAGAGTGAAGGGCCTCTGGGCCAACAATCTCCCCCTTTTTGATGATGATAAAACTCATGGAGTTATATATGCATGGATTAAAGTTAAGCTTCAAAGAAGCTCCCCCTTAACTCATGCATAACAATAAACAATAAATATATGCAATGAATGCTCAATATAGATATGCATAAACATGCATTAAATAAGGAAATGAAATAAATATGATCTTTTATACCAATGAAATAGACATGCTCTTGATACCAATTTTAAAATAAAAATGCGCTCTTGATACCAATAAAAATGATTGATACTAATAAAAGATGCTCTTGATACCAATGGTAAAAGATAACAAATTTAAACAAACATGCATATAAACAAACATGCATATATCAAACTCCAAAATATCATGTATATATCAAACTCCAAAATATCTCTCCCCCTTTTTGTCAATTCATCAACAAAGGGGTACAAACAATAAAAGTGCATAAATAATATTTTTCTCTCTTTTTACATAAATCAAAACAAGAAAGGTATATATGCTATATACATTCATGAAGAGGAGAGATGTGAAGTTAACTCCCCCTGCATACATGCATTTATATGAAAAGAGATGACTATACCCTAACCACATAAAGCATAATATGTAATGTATAGAAGGAGATGTGAAGCTCCCTCTATGCACGTGTACTACATATCAAAGAAAGGTCAATGACTTTAGTATGACATACACTCAACCAGAATATATATATAGAGAAAATGTTAAGCTTCTCTTGCATATAAGCAATAAATATCAAAATGATACCAATTGAAAGATATATCAATTTAGTACGAAGGTACACATCGAAACATCATGATACCAATTTATGACACCAATTGAAAATAAACAAAATTTTTGAAGAAACCAATAGAAATTTTGATACCAATTAAAAGATATAAATATATAGGAAATCTTAATACCAATGGTAAAAATTTGTACCAATTGACAATATTTTACACTTTTAATACCAATTAAAAAACATAAATCAATCTTTTTAGTTAAACACTAAAATTATTTTGCAATAGAAACATATACCAAATAGAGAATACTATCAATTTAAGAATCTTGATACCAATATTGAAAATGAAACATGTACCAATTGAAAATAATTTTCATTAGGAGTATAGGAAATCAAATGAAAACTAAGATATCAATTTTTTTATTTTAACATAAAGAGTGGGAGTAAGATACCAATTGTAAACAAAACCGATTAACAGATAAAAAATGAATTTTCTTCCCCTTTATGAAATACTAATAAAAACGATGCATAAGCTTGTATAAGATACCAATTTGAAAAATAATTGTCATTAAGGACTAATTCAAGCTTAACATGGCAAAATTTGTGCTCAAAGATATAAAGATATAGTAAGTACAATCAAAACACATATATATGTATGAAAAGTTAAATACCAATCGAAATTGATACTATTTGAAGTTGAAGCATACATATATAGAAACAAATAAGAGTATATAAAATAGATATCAATTGTGAAACCAATTGAAAACACAATGAGAATTAAGTGTATAACTCATACTCCCTACCACCTATTTCATGTATATGTTTAAATAGATTTTCAATAATGCATACAAGGTATGGTCGCCCAACCAACCGCCCATTATGAGTAGGGTTTTCAAAAATAAGTTTGAAAAAAATTATAATATGTTTGAAAAATTCTACCAAAAAGAAGAATACGCAACTAGTTTTATGATAAAACTTGTAAACTAGTACGAAATCATTCAAGAAAGAAATAAAACAATAATATATCCATGAAAACATGTAAATTACACAATCATCAACACTCAAATAGCAATAGAGCTCATATAATCTCATGAAAATAAATCATGAGTAAACAACAAATATAGAGTGTAAAGGTTATTTAATCAACAAAAGTCATGGTATAAGGCATTTAAGCTCAATATGAAATTCCAAAAAAATTTTATCAAAACTAAATCTACTTCAAGGTATATATATGTTTAGTACAAACTAGAGTATACATACATATCTAAACATGAACGAGTCCACAAAAGTATATGCATGAAAGCAAGTGGCTCAAGGATGTATATGTATAACTATTAGTTTAGACAAAATAAGCATATACATGAAGCTAATCACAAACATGAAAATATGTCAAAGATAGAGAATACACATCAAAATGCATGAATCATCAAAACTAGGTTATACTAGTATATCTAATGGGTACAAATGAGCAATCAAGTACAAACATATAATAATCAATTTGTGACTCATTAGTTATATAAGCATATGCACAAGTTTTAATGAAAAATTACATCTAAACATGTAATTAAAACATGAAGCATAAAACGAAACATAAATCAATATAATTATTGGATGAATGCATATGTAATTAGAGCTATGATATACACAATAGCTAAACTATAATGAGAACACAAAAGTAATAATCCATATGAATATGGGTGTATCTCAAATACTATACATGTATGTCATAAATCTAATTATCATGGTATTTAACATAATAATTATAAAAACATGACATGCTAAAAATTAATCATGAAACCATGTAAACATGAATAGGAGTAAGAGATAGTTACCAAAACCATTAGGGCACATCTCTATGTCTCCAAATCAAGGTGGCCCTCCCACCAAACTCCCCTTGAAAGTGATGCATTCAAAATAGTCACCATTAAGCTCGGAACGCATCCACCTCAAGATACTAAGAACTTTCACGTCATGTGAGAGCCCACACCTACATCAAATACCATAGGAGTGAATTTTGGTACCCATACTCTTTTAGGTCCATAGGGGTTAGCTCCTTTCCTAAACCAAACAAATTTATTTGCAAAATTTGAATCATGTATCCTATCATAACAAAATTTTGCAACGTGGCCCTTACATCCACAATGTGTACAAGTGTACACATGAGCATACATTGTGTTTTATGTATGAACGTGAGGAGCATGTGTATGTCGTGGTTTGTGTGCATGCATACGTAGAACTTGTTTCTTACGAAATATGGATTCCAACCGTGTGTGGTTCAAAGCACATTGGCTCAAAGTGGAGCCCAAACAATCAACACTCTTCTTTAAAACATTTATATCATTTGCAATAATAGAAGAAGAGGTGCATGCAATAGGTACACTAGGTGGTAAAGCATGACAAACATGTGTATCAATATCATTTTTCAAAGAGATGTTTTTCTTAGAAACTAAATCCAATTCTTTTGAAATAGAAATAATTTTATTTTTCAAAAATTCATTTTCTTTTAACAAAAATCAAGTTTTAAAGATAGAACCTCATTTTTCTTCAAAACAATGTCACAGTCATTTTTTTGTTTTCAAATTTTTATTTTCTTTTAGAGCAATGTCAAGTTTGGATTTCAATGAATCTGTTTCATTAGAAATCTCCACTTTCTCTTGTAAAATCAAATCAAGTTTAAAAGACAAATTTTCATTTTCTTCTTTTAATGCAAAACTATTCTTTTTTAAAAGTTTATATTTTTCTAACAATTTTTCACAAATAATGAAAAATTCTTCATTTAATGCATCGGCATCAATATATTCATCACAAGAAGAACTAGCACTATCTAGTTGAGTATCCGAATGTATCTCAAGGGAGTCATTCCCTTGGACCATGAAGTAATGTTGGTCGGACTCTTCTCCACTAGATTCCTTCTCCAATTGGATTGGCAATTAAAGCTTTGGAGAGGTTAAGATGTCCACACTGTAAAGGCAGAATCACAATGAGATACCATATTTAAATATTCTTTACTAAGTAATTTTCTAAGTGCCTCTAGGGCTAGTGCATTGACCTCTATATGCTTACTATTACTAAGGTAAGATTCCTTGATAATGACAAGGTAAACTTTATAATATATGGCTTTTAAATGCCAACTCATCCTAACCTTCCATATATCAATTTTAGAGATATCAAATATGGGAGGGTTATCCATGAGTGCAAACAATATGTGTGCAAATGCAAATGATAGATTAGCAACTAAGATCTCACTCCTAGGTAGTTAAACCTAATATCAAGAGTGTAGGCTCTGATACCAATTGAAAGTACACCTAGAGAGGGTGAATAGATGTAAGGCTAATCTAATGACAAATGATGCGGAATTTAAAAACTAATTGCAACACACTTAGTGTAACCAAAAAATATAGTCGAATTCCCGGTGAAGGGCTCTAGACTAACTCCTCTTGATTCCTCTGAATAAGAGTTGAGGTGCTATATGAAGCTCTCTTGGTTAACACAAGTATGGGACACAAACAAACCAAGATGTATATGATATGAACAAAATGAATCAATGCACAATATGAGAGAGAGAGAGAGTAAGAGATAGTGGATCAAGCGCAAACACAAAGTATGTTTCGAGGTTCGAGCACCCAGCTCTACGTCCTCGCCTTCACACAGAAGAATTTCCACTATAGCGTCCACACAGGGAACCTCCACTGAGGATTTGGGTAAATACAAACCGGGAGTACATAACTTCTCTCTCAACCAATACAACCTCTCACTAGAGGCAAGGCACAACTCAAATCACCTCTACACTTAGAGGGATAGGTACTTAGCCAAACAAAGATCACCTCACACTTGAGAGATTCCAACCCAATCACCTCTCACTAGAGGGATACAAACACTACTTCTACAATCACCTCTCACTAGAGGGATATCAACACAATCACCTCTCACTAGAGGGATATCACAAAGAATGGAAGGTTTATAACTTGGTGATCCCAAAGACCACAAACCAATTCTTTCTCACAAAAACAAGATCCTATAGATAGGATAGATATGATAGCTCAAGTGTGAGAATATAAAGAGTTTGAAAAACAAAACACAAAGAAAAATACTTGAAAAAATAATAAGAATAAAATTGAAATGAAGATCAAAACCAATATCCCAAATATCCTATTTTTCTTTGAGTTTTTTAACCCTTTAAAAACAAATAAAGATGAAATCTTTAAACCCAAAACTCTTTTAAAACTTGCTGTTAAAACACTTAAAAAGATGAGAATTTTTGCTCTTGAAAACCTGTTACAAAACAGCTCAAATATGGGGTATTTATAACCCCAAAATAAATCTGCCCGTTGGCAGCTGGAAAAGGCAGTTTTGCCCTTCCGGTTGACTGCCCGGTCGACCAGCCCAATGGTCAGATTTCTGACCGTTGTGCCTCCGATCGACCGCCCGGTCAATCAGAACTGGATACAGAGAGCAGCAGCTCTCTGCCGGTCGACCGGCCAGTCGACCAAGGCCATTTTCAGAGAGCAGAGCTCTCTGGACGGTCGACCGCCTGGTCGACCGACCCACCAGCCCTGGCTGCGTGCACGTCCTGTGCACGTCAGTCTGCCGGACCGGTCGACCGACTTCTGCTACAGTCGACCGGCCCAGTCGATCGGCAGACAGCCAGTCCAGCCATTATAGGATTTAAAAACTAGAGTTTTTATCTTTAATTAAATCCCATAAAATGACATAAATTCCACAAAATTTAGTTCTTATTAGATTTTTGAAATATAAATATGTGTGATAAAAATTTAATACATATTACAAATTATATGAATCATTTTTGTGTTCTTGAAAATTTGTCTTAAACCAAAAACCGTATTTTTCAAAACTTAGATTTTTGAAATGGAAAACTGTTTTCTCTAAAACTCATGTAAATACAAAAATATGATATTGAAACAACTTTGAAGCATATTGTATATGGATAGAATCCAATATACATGAAAGATATCATATCTATGTTTTTGATATTAAATTCAAAAATAAGTTTTGTTAAAATACAAAACTCCAAACACATGAATAGGCTTATCAAAATAAGTTTTTCTAAGTATATGAAGTATAGATGTATATAGATCAAATCTAATATACATTAAATCATGTAAACTTATTTTGATTCTATCTATTCATGAAAATCAAGATCGGTTAAACCGAAAACCAAAACCAAAACATGAAACTTGTGTGTGTATTGTGAACTTGAGCATATCAACACTATCTAATCTTTAATACAAGATCTAAACAATTTTAAACTAAATAAACCGATGTCTTCTTGTAGAACTCCATCTCCAAGTCGACTCAATCTAAACGTGATCTACCGAGTATGACTCCAACCAAGTGCTAGATGTGAACTTGACGCTCGAGTTCTTGAATCACCAAGTGAAAGCTCCAAAACACCTTTATTGAAGCTAATCACTTACTAATATCTTGGTTAAATATCTGAAACTAAATATCACAAGATTATTAGTAAACAAAAAATACATGAGTTAATCATCATCAAAATTAAAGTTAAGGGCCTCTGGGCCAACAAATGTCAGTTAAATGCTATCCAAATTGGGAGTGTTTTTGGTTTGGCTGCTTAACATGTTTCTGGAGGAATATATTCTGACATCTGATCTGGAAGAGGACACACAAAGTTGTATGGGTAATTTGGGAAGAATGGGACGGAGCGTGTGTGCTTGTCTCAGGGTGTTGGGTGGGTTTTTTTGTGTGTGTGTGTGGGAGGGGGTGCAGGTGGTCTATAATGTTGCAGCATGAATGATACTTTAATGTTTAAAGATAATGATTTTTTGGTGAAAATTCTTGCAGCCGACAAGGGATCAGTGGCTGCTAACTTATTGTAGCAATGGAGAATAAGCTCAGTTGTACTCTTGAGGGGGTACTGATAAGGCAACTCTCTACTTCTTGAGCAACTGACTCAAGCAAGAGTGTCTGATGGGGATCACTCTAGTTATTGTTTAATAATCTTCTTTTAGTTGTTTTATTTTATTTAATATGTTTTTTAGTCCCACATCGATTATGATGGGGAAGTCTTATGTGTAGGAGCCTATATTAGGCCGAGAGTTGTAGTTGATTAAGCAGACTATGATGAATTGAATAAAACCCTTTTTTATTAAGACATGTTGATTTGCTTTCAACTTGAATCTCTTGCATGGTGATATGCATAATGAGAGAGCGATCTCTTGGATGCTAAAACTCAAATTCATCTTTATCCCCTCAAACCTTTATTTTCTTTCCCCTCTTTTCTGCTCCATTTTCGTTCTACATCAATTTGATTTCAGAGCTAAAATTCTGCTCTATTCTTCCTCAACAAAAATCTCTCCTTCAACAAAACCCTAGCTTCCTTCTCTACAAAATCTAATCCTCCACTTTGACAAATTTTAAAAAAAATTAAAAAAAGTAAAAAAGGAAATCAAAAAAAGAAAAGACAAGAAAATTCAAAAAACAAAGAAAAAAGAAAAAGAAAAGGAAAAAATCGCTCAGGTTACTGTTCAATTGTCCCCTCCCTGAGGACGAAACCCTAACCTGACCCAGTTCTAGATTCATCATCCAACCGACCTCGTCCTCATCGACGTCACCTCCTTGCCACGCCACCACCGCCCGATCTCACCTCCAACCTGTCCTCGTCCTCAGAGATTTGAGCGCTTGTCATCTCATCTCTAACCTCGTCCTCGTCCTTAGAAGTCGCTGAACCCTCGTATTAATCGCCTCTGTCTTCGTCTTCCCCCTTCACACCCAGATCACTTCCCACCATCGCCGCCTCCATTGCTGCCTCGCCACTGTCGCAAGACAACCTTGTCGTCGTCGCCATCTTCATCGTTGCCTCTCCACCGCACGACCTCCTCGCTAATACCTGGCTCCATCGCTGCCTCGTCAGCGTTCTCTCGCTGGCAAGGTCAACCACCACGATTGATCAGTTGCGATTGGATCTTATCGGTTCCAATCCAGTTGGTTGAGATTTGATACAATTCAGATCATGTAACGCCCCGATCCTAAAGATACGGAGTCGTTATGGCGACATACATACGCGAGGTGCATACACGCTCACGCGTACGTTAAGCCTCAGTACAGTACATTACCTCCATATAAACATGAGGTCCAGCATAAAAGCAGTACAAGAATACCTGCAGAAAGAGGTCAGCGATCATAACAGATATGAAAAATGGAGACAAATAAGATAACGAAAATAAAATACCAAGATACCTAGGAATAGTCCCGATGCGGAAGCTCCGATGTGACTCCAAGGTACTCTCGGATACTACGGTACGCGGATCTCCAATCTGGGCATGCAAACCCAGGGTCGTCAGAAAGCGACCTAGTGAGTGGTAAAATGAAGGAGGCAATAATATATACAATAGTAATACAAGAACGATAATAATATATAGTACGTGAGGTTGGACTAGTGATACCATATAATAAGGATATATAAACATTTAATATTATTAAATTGGCCCGATATTCGACTAGCTCTGAACGGTGCTCAAAAATTACAGAAAATAAAGAATATTATCCTGAGACGTAATATGAAGACGGTTTGTCGAAACTCAATCCGGTTTGCAAATTAAAAATCCCAGAGTGTCTCGCCGATACGGGCGACACCGGTTTGGCCGGATTTTCGATAAATTCAGAAAATTCCCCAAAAATACCCGAACGTAGCTCACGTGATTCTAAGACACACGGTGAAATCCGATTCTCAAAATTCTACTCTGTTTGTGAAATAAAAATCGGAAGGCCGGTTATCGGTATCGGTCGACACCGACTACGGAGATTTTCCAAAATAATCCAGAAAAATTTCAAAAAATCCTGAAAAATCTCCAATATTAGAAAATAATTTTAGAAATTGAAATCAGCTCAATTGGACTACTACAGAGGTCAAATTAATTTTGTACGTCGTATCGCGTACCGATACTGTGATACGTACACCGGGGAGCAGGGGGTTACAGATCAAATCTCATCTGATAACCTATAAATTCAGGTTATCAGGTCCTATCGGGTCGGATCCAACCAACCTGACCCAACCTGCTCCACCATCTGCAACAACATTAGAGCCCAGCAGCCCAGCCCATCTGCACAACAATCTCAGTCGGCCCAGTCTAGCAGTAGGCCTAACTCAGAGCCGGCCCAACCTGAGCTGACCCAAGCTGTCAGTGCGAGGTCGAGCCAACCAGAACCGACATTCAGCCGAGCCAAGTTGCTGACTTCGGCAAGCCATGCTTACGTCATTGGCTCATTTTGAGCCATAGTTTGAAGCCCATTTCAGGCACATTCGGAGTCTGATTCGAGTTTCAGCTGAATCGTTGGATCGCAGTTGAGCCCCAGGGGGACCGGGAGAATTTTGCAGCTTTTGGATAGCAAATTCAGCCTTTACAAGCCACTGTTTGGTACATGTACTCTATCAGGACTTCGTGAGACTTTCAACTCATCCAGTATGGGTATTTATCTAAAAGAGTTTAGAGGGATTTGACAATTAGGCGTGAACTACTCACCCCTCAGGTGACTTCTAACTTGAGTTGATTTGTCAATTGCTAATTTTCTAGTAATTACTATTGGCTAGCTAAAATTTACTAGTTGAATTGTTATTTACTTTCTTCTAGTGATTGCATCAGTGTGGTCACTTTTTCATCGTTTAGGATTGCATTTTCTTTGTATTTAAAACTTAATTCTTTTAGAAAATTTTAATTCTCATCATTTAGCGCACTCATTTAGCTTTGTTTGAGTCTAAGATTATTGTTGCACATGTGAATTTGTTGGTCGTGTATTAGTATTAGTACACATTTGGCTAGTCAAACCAACTTGAAAGAGAATCTCGACCGCATGCTAGAGAAACTTGATTGTATCCTCGAGCTAGCTCGGGATGTCAATTCCACATTAAAGAAGATAGAATCACGAGACTAGAGTCGATATATGAATAGTGTTCCTAGTGATGATGTTAGAGACTCAAGAGTTGCTGAGGATGTCTACATTCATTCTAATACTACTAGTATAATTGGAGATATATCAGTTAATTACGATACACTAATTCTTGATGATGGACATGCTTCCTATGAGGGTACTAGTGAAGTAGTGGATGCGATAATCGAGCCTGATACGCCATTGATTGTTGATACTCATGTTCATGATACTATTGATTTTGTGCCTGAATTAGTGGAATCTAGTGTCTCTAGTCAGATTTTTTTAGGTATTCATTTGCTACACATTTGATAGAGGATGAGATTGATCATAAGATAGTTGATTCTAGCTAGGGGTATAAAATAGGCCTGGTTTAGCCCAGCCTAGTGTCAGCGAGTCAATGACTGGGCCGGGCCAAGCCCGGACCCACCCGCAAATAACGGGCTGTCTGGTCCAGGCTCGACCCTCTTTGGGGGACCGGGCAAGGCCCGCTGACCCGCCTGGACCGGGCCAATCAATTTTAATTTTTTTAAAACATCCAAAAATTAGATTATTAAAATATTTTTAAAAAAAGTTTAAAATTTAATAAAAATTCAAAAAAATTCACAAATTTTGGCAAAATTGTTACAAGTTGTGAAATGCGAGTGTAAGTTTTTTTTATTAACAATACATTTGGATAAATTTATACGAATACAAATGAAGCATGTAGATTAAAAATAAAGTATAAATTAATACAAATATAAATACATATAAAGTATATAAATTTTCATTTTTTCATTTATTTTCTAAAAAGTCTTCAATGATTTTTTTACTATTTTATTTTGGTTTCTCGTCTCCGCATCTAGCCAATCGTTCCTACAGATGCTCATCACGATTGCTTCTGATAACAGGCGGTTCCTCGCATCAATTAGCACTCGTCCATCTGTATTAAAATAGATTCTGAAGCTACTGTAGAGGCAGGAAGGGTAAGTAAATCACGCGCCATGATGAAAAGCACAGGATATATTGATTTCTTTAATTTTTACAGGCTAAATATTAAAAATTTTAAATCCTGAGTCTACATCAATCTTAGAAGCTCTGGCACGAGTTGAATAATAATAAAGCTCATTCAATGTGCTTGTGCTTCTTAATTTTTCGATGCATAAACCAGATAATAAAGAACTTTTAGGCCTAAATGAAGATGCATGATGATATAATTGTTTATTTTCAAATTGAAATTTATAAAAATTATACAAATTATTTATAGAATTCTAAATATCTTTCCATACTAGGGCAGAATCAGAAAATCTATTTTTTAATAAAAATTCAAGTTAATATTTACATTCTTCAAATTTAATTCGAGGATCCATAATAGTAGCAAAATAAAATATAGTAGAAAAATCTTTGAAATACATATTAATTTTTTCTTTTATAAGAGTAATAATATTTTGAAGTAAAAAATTATTTCGATATGTATAAAATAGTTCAGTAATTTTAGTTAATTCATAAAATACTAAATTTGCTGTGGGATAATAAATCCTAGAAAATAATCATGTTACCCTTTCAAATTTTTTTAAAATTCACAAATTATATCACAAATTTTCCATTCCTCATTAGAAATATCTTGATCTGTAATTTCATGAAAATAAACATATCTATTACTTTCTTATAAGAAATAACTTTCTTCAACATATTATATGTTGAGTTTCAACGAGTTCTTATGTTCTGAGGTAAACTTTTAATTTGTAGGTTTAGAACAAATTTGTTTAAAGTATTACCTCCTTTGTTCACTACTTCTAATAAATAAAATAGTATTTTTTAACTTTTGAATATATTATCTATACATTTTAAACCATTCTGTACACACAAGTTAATGATGTGACATATACACCGAATATGAAAAAGTTTTCCATTTAAAATTGGTCTAAAATAATTTTTTAAAAACTCAATTGTAGTATTGTTATTGCTAGCATTATCAACTAAAATAGACAACATTTTAAATTCAAGTCTAAAATCTCTAATAACTTTCATAATAGTCTGACTAAGATTAGAAGCATTGTGAGGAAACAAAATTTTTTAAACTAATAATTTTTTCGTTTAAAAGTCAATCAAAATCAATAAAATGTGTAATAACAACTATGTAATGAAAGCCGTTAAGAGCTTCCCAACAATCAGAAATAAGTGTAACTCTTTGTGACATAAAAAAATTGCAAGAAAAAGTTGTTTTCTTTTATTCAACAACTTTGAGCATTTCCATTCTAATAGTATATTTAAATAACAGATAATTTTCAGGATTATGAGTAGTTTTAATAAAATTAGTAAATATTTTATTTTCAGCAAAATTAAAAAGTTGTTCAGCCTAAATAAGATATTTAGCTAAATTACTTTTATCTCTTTGACAATTATAAATAAAAGTACAAAGTGTACCACCTAAAGTGAAAATTTGTGTATATCGTGATTGGTTCTGGGGGCGTTTTGCACTAATTGCCCATTTAGTGCGCCAGTTTCATTTTTTTAAAAAAATATAAGAAATATTTGGACAAAACTTGCATACAACCCTCCTAACTCAATTAATAGTTTTTTTTAAATTTTCAAATCTCAGATTTTTCCTCTGTCATGGAGTTGATACTCCGACAGTGAAAGTAAAAGGTGGATTAGCAAGTTCATAAGAAGTAATAAACTTTGTGGAGGGTGTCTCTGGTTGTGTGAATGAAAAAATTAGAGTGTCAGGTAAAGGCAAATGCAAATCATGACATTCTTGACTAGCCAAATATAAATTATCATGATTACTAGAAGAAGAAGAATTACTACAGCTTACTGATGAAGAGTGTGCATCAATTTTTTACTAGTAAAATGTTAAATTAAATTTGACAATAATATAAATACTAAAATGTGAAAGAGAGTTTGATTAAGAGCTTGAGTACTTGAGAGCTTGAGAAATTTTGAGAGCTTGAGACCTAGAGTATAGAAATTTGTAGAGATTTTATAGAGTTTTTTAGAGATTTTTTTTGATAAAATAAAGTAGTGAAGAGGGTGTATTTATAGAGGGTGTTAAAATGTAATTTTTTTTGCAAAAAAATCATTTTGGACCCAATATATCCATTGGAGGTATCTGTAAAAAAACAAAAAGAATATAGCCATTGTTGCAAAATACCCCCAAAAGCCCCAACGGCTAAAAAATTAGCCGTTAGGCGGGTTGTTCTCGGCCCGGCCTGTGTTCGGCCGGGACTCAGCCCTAGCCCGGGTGCGACACGGGTTCGACATGGGCTCGGGTGCGACCCTGCCCGATTGGGCTGTGGGCTGAAAAACCCGCACCCGGGCACGCCCCGTAAATGGGGGCGTGCCCAGGTCGGGTCGGGTTGGGTCGAGCCCGTGCCAACCGGGTCGGGTCCGGGAAGGTTGTCGGCCCGACCCGTTTCAGACCCTTAATTCTAGCATCGTTACATCTAATGGGCCATCTGAGTCACCGCGTGATGATTATGTTTTTATGGTTGTTCCTACCGAGTCATCTTCCAGTGAGTCATTAGAGTCTATTGCTATGAACGTGTGATTTCTAATGCTTCTTTTATGGGTTGTCTAGAGTTTATCTCTAAGTCCAGTATAACATTAGCAGGGTTCGGTGTATGTCATCCTAAGCATCCCATATATCTTCTTTTTCCATCGTTTGGAGTTTTATGCCTAGAATGCATATTGTATTGCATTTGTCTGTTGCACATGATAATGATATCACTAGACAGTTAGCAAATTGCGATAAAAACTACTACTTATGTATATCCATATAGTTTGTTGCAAAAATTTGTAATTGACATTGAAGTGATTGTTACGAGTCACCCTGAAATTGTTAGGAAGTCACACGCTTGATGCACAAGTTCTCCTAGAATTCTGAGGAGGCTTGCTCTCATGATTGACGAGTTGAACATCCCATGAGATCCTGGTATCAGCTCCATCTTCAGCAGAGATGATGCGCTTCTGTCTACTATCTGTGTCTTGTTTGAGCTTCCGTCGACTACTACTGATCCCTCATGAAAGCCCGTTCCACCTCCACCATCTTGGTTCAGAAGTGACGCGCAAATACAGGCCACTAGGCCACCACCTTGGCCTGATTGGTCGAGATGTGGTTCAGTTCTACCCAGTTGTGCCTACTATCTGTTACCACTGCATTCACTGGAGAATGCTTTTAAGTTGGGCAGAAGTTATTGTTTAGTAGTCTTGTTTTAGTTATTTTTTTATTTATTATGTTTTTTTAGTCTCACATCAGTTATGATGGGGAAGTCTTATTTGTATGAGCCTATAAGATCAAGAGTTGTAATTATTTAAGTAGACTATGATGAATTGAATGAAACTTTTTTTTTTGTTGAGGCATGTTGATTTGCTTTCAACTTGAATCTCTTGTATGGTGATGTGCAGAGAGAGAGAGATCACCTGGGTGCGAAGCCCAAATTCATCTTTATCCCCTCAAAACTCTAATTTCTTTCCCCTCTTTCTCCTTCCCCATTTTCGTTTTACATCATAGGAACTATGTTGGTCCCTGAAAGTTTTGTGATGGTTCGCTAGATTCGAAGTAGTAAAACTGATAATAGGTCACTCGGCAACTGCGGGGTGATTTTATTGGCACATTTTTTTGGAATGCCTTCTGGTGGAGCAACTAAGGATGTGGTATGAAGGTGTCATTGAGAAGAATGCCTATTGAATTGTAGAATGGAAGGTAGTGTTGACAAGCATGCCCCCATTGTGACATTATGATTAAGAAATTTAGCTTATTTTTTCTATTATACAGAGATCAACAAGGATGTTCCCCTCTGAGACACCATGTAGAAGGAATTGAGGAGCTTAATATTGCTATTACACAGGCACAGGGGCTGGGGTGAGGGGAGTGAGAAGGACGGGAAATGAGGTGCTCTTCACCTAAGGTTATTCCTTTGGAAACAATTATTCTTCTGGATGAATTGATAGAAAGAGATCTGAGATAGTTAGATGATCTCTCATTCTCAGTTTATATATAGAGAAGATAAACAGAGACGTTATACCCAATACCCAAACAACTAACTAACCAAAGAGTTTAGCATAAACAATATTGAAACTTGTCAATAATCTGCTTATGAAGGCTGGGTCAATGTATGAGCATGCTCTGCAGTCTGCACTACTTTGCAATGACTAATTGAGAGCTTCGAAGGACCATGCGTCTTATGTGAGAAGAGGTTGGTACTGTGTACTAAGTGACCTTGGCAGTTGAATCTTGGTTTCTAGCAGAGAATTGCTTATATTGAAGGAATCTTTTTGTTTTCTGAAGACAATTGAGTGCTTGCGTTTGGATTGCGGCCCAAAAATGTATTTCAACAAAACTTAACCCTTAACGCTCCCCCTCAAATGAGCCTCTAGGCTCAGAAGGCCTCCAAAATAAATGGGGTTAAACAAATATATTCCAAATTGACAATGATGAGGTTTGAATCTAGGACCTCTCGAAACCTGGTGTTGATACTTTGATACCATCTTAGAATTCACTGCATTAGGATTGAGGTATATATTTTATATTTTTATATTTTAAAAATCAGCTCCTTCTATCTGCTAGAGAATTTTTGTCATGCTGTTTTGCAAGCTGGTGGTTCATGATGACAGTTTGTGGTTAGATAACATATATGAATACCTTGGTAACTTGCATCAGGAAACTAAGTAGAGAATAGAGACTTGTGCTATCTCCATTCTTTATTGCAGTTAGATACTGACAGTCACTTTAATTTTTTCCCCCTTACTATCAGTACATTATTGGTGATGGCAACAATTTGTATGATTTCACATATGTGGAAAATGTGGCATATGGCCATGTCTGTGCAGAGCGAACTCTAGCCTCTGGTGGTCCTCGTGCAAAAGCAGCTGGACAGGTATTTGGCTTGTCATTGTTGTTGATTATTTTATAATGTTAGCTCAATGTGATCTTTTTGTGCAGGCCTATTTCATAACAAATAATGAACCCATAAAGTTTTGGAAGTTTATCTCACTTATTGTTGAAGGACTTGGATATGAAAGGTGAATGGAAGTATTATGGTCTGTAATTTGCTTTTTCTTCCCCATCTTAAAGCATACTTTATTCATAGGTTAATATCAGGAAGTTTGTATTAATGATGTTGGCGCCGCCTGTTCATTTATATACAATGACTTTCTGTTAAAGATATGTGGGTTTTCTTAGACATGACTTCCTAAAATCTTTCATATTTGATATTAGTCCCTCAAATATTTTGAATTACAATTTAATCCCTCAAATCTGAGAAGTTACACCAAATTAGTCATATCACTAACTAACCATAGTTTGGTCTGGCCTTAACTCAGTCTAGCTAATTACTTAACTACCTTTAGTTAGCACTTTAATCAACTCCCTCAACCCGATCACATGACTCTCCACCCAACCGCCCCATCTCTCTCTCTCTCTCTCTCTCTCTCTCTCTCTCTCTCTCACAGTGGGATATGTAATGTTATTGGGTTTTACAAAGGTAGGGAATTGGGGTTGGGATTTGCTATATTTGAAATAGAGGAGGAATGTGGGTTTGCTAGGTTTTATAGAGAGGAGAAGGATTGGGTTGGAAATTTGCTTTGTTTTAAAGAGAACATGAGGATTGGGGTTGTGCTTTTAGTAAGAGGAGGTGGATTGGGGGTGGGGGGATTTAAAGAGAGGATAGGTAATCATTGGTCTTTTGACTGTTGGAGAAGATCATTCATGTAGAGAAGTCGTTAGGTTGGTCTAGGTAACCAGGCAAAACAAAGGTGGATGATTTCACTTAAATTCATTCAATAGATGCCAATGATATAATGATCATAACATGTAATACTATTAAAGTCAACAGAATATAGCCTCTATTTGGATGAGAACTGACTAGAGGGACTAGTTTGCGTGACTTATAGGATTTGGGAGACTAAATATTAATTCAAAAGTTTTGAGAGATCAATATCAAAATATGAAAGATTTTAGGGGCTAATATCTAGAAATATATTATCTATTCAAACCCATGCAGAATTGAGGGTGACCTTCTCATTGTAGGCATGCAATGGAAAGAATTGATAGCTCATTGTAGGCTATAGTTTCAGTTAGGTTCGATGCCTGGAATGAGACATGAACTGAATATTCTAGAGGGGGTACAAATTTGTCCCTCAAGTCTACAGTGTAAGTTAAAAAAAAAAAAGATATATAAATTAATAGTTAAACATCAAGTTGAATATTGGCAACTGTGGTAAAATTGCAGTGATCCTGTTTACTTCTTTAAGTTTTCCATTATTCATGTGTTCTTTTTCCTAATTTATTATTCCCATCTTAGTACATGAAATATTAAGAGTAACTCTCTAATAATTCCTTCTATCAAATTGCACTCATTGCACAGAGAGAATTTTCTGTTTATGTTGCCTAAAAAGTCCTGGGCTGATTAGGTGGAATAATGTTAAAAGTTCATAACATAATTGAAATATAAAAATGTGCATGTAACGCCGCCACGTTCCTACTTGCTAATTCGTGCTTGCTTTGTTGTATTTTCAGGCCTAGCATAAAAATCCCAGTCTGTGTTATGATGCCTATAGCCCATGTAGTAGAGTTTACTTTTAAATTGTTCTCTCCGTGTGGTATGCCTGTACCCCAGCTGACACCTTCAAGAATTAGGCTTCTCTCATGCAACAGAACTTTCAGTTGTACTAAAGCTAGAGTTCAGCTTGATTACGAGCCTATAATACCACTCAAGGTTTAGTTTCTATGCAACACTCATTTTTAGCCTTTAGCACATAGGCTAGGAGTAGTCACTTTTTCTGTTATAATTTTCTCTGAAATTTTTGGGATAATTGTAGGAAGGTCTGAAGAGGACAGTTGCTGCATATTCCCATTTGAGAGCTGTCCCGCGAAGTAAACTGTCTAAAGTGGTTAAGGTTCTTGGGAGTGGAAAGGGTAAGAAAACATGATGAATTATGTAGTTTCATTTATTATCATTGTTAGTTACTGATACATATCTTATTTCTCCTTTCAGTTGCAAATATACTTCTCTGGAAAGATAAGAAACAAACGATCACCACATTACTACTCTTGGCTACTATTTACTGTTACTTGTTTGCATTTGGATATACCTATATCACGGCAGTGTCAAAGCTTCTCTCGCTGGCTGCACTGTTCTTGTTCACTCATAGCTTGCTACCTGCCAAAATGTATGAACCTACAATTTGTCTTCCCTTGGTACTTTGTGATTCAGTTCTACTCTCCAAATCTTTTATATTGAATGTACACATCATTCTCCAAAATTCTCAAGAATTATTTTACTTGTCACAAATTTATCTATAGATTGATAAATTTTTGAATTATTCCCACACCAGTAATTTTCTTGTATAATGAGCTATTTAACTGTCCCAAAAACTGAATAAACTATTCAGAAATATCTCAGTTTGAGAACTATCCATAACTTATTCACTTTACATTTGAAAGTTAGTGATAACTGATAATATATGTTCTCAATGTGCTATATTTTGTTATTATTTCTTTTCTTACTACACATTTGTCTTTCAAATTCTATGATTAGTACTAAATTCTTTTCATTTTGACAAATATGTTTGGACCGCAATGCTGTTTGCCAATTTCTAACTTCACCCTTCAGCCTCTTACCTCCCAGAATGCTGCAACTCATGACTTTACAACAAAATGATGATGATGAAGAGCAAATTATCAAATCTTAAAACTGTGTATCAAGAACAAGAAACACTTTATTGGCAACTGCGTTAT
Organism: Agave tequilana; assembly: GCA_038442645.1. NCBI lineage: Eukaryota > Viridiplantae > Streptophyta > Magnoliopsida > Asparagales > Asparagaceae > Agave > Agave tequilana. The sequence goes on along the minus strand of JAVJIF010014139.1, from coordinate 35,090 downwards.
TTCTTGTAATATTCAGTGATCTGGAGTATATTTTTGACCTTGGATCTGGAACTTGATTTAATTTTGTTGCAGCAATGAAAAGTCCTAGGGAAAAAGCCCAACTTGTCTTCTTTATCTACCACTCAGGATCAGTTACAAATATAAACTAATAATAATTAATTGTCCCTCTTAGAAGAAAGGTATTTCATTTCCTTCTGGATCTTTTACACGTCATTATTAGACACAACTAACAACTGTTATGCACTATGGTACAGATTGGGTGTCAAATTTGAGAAGATACCACCGTCATATTTTCACTTATCAGAAGGGAAGGCCCGCCACCTTGCTTTCTCGATAACTTCTTCGTGGAATTCTACAATTGGTGTGCTTAAATCTCTTTGCAAGGGGAAGGACTGGTCACTGTATTCTAAGGTATTTACTATTCTCTAGATAAAAATGCCAGTTCTGTGAGATTAACTATTTACTTGTTGTTGATATGTACTTCATTTCATCCATTTAAATTACAGAAGGAAAATGAGAAAAATAGATCTTTTTTGGTATTTTAGCCTAATTATGTGTTTTAACAGGTGGTGGTTGTTTTATTGTTTCTCAACTTTCTTGGAGCCCGGTCTCTACAAAGCATATTCAACATAGGTCTGTATCAAATCCTTCTCTATGGCTTCTCTTCTTGTGATAACTTGATGTGAATCAACTAGAGTACCACACAAACTTTTACTAGATCTTAGTGGCCTTTTGGAAGTATGGCTTTATTCTTTTTCCTTTTCTCAGGTGTTCCTCTACTCTTCATCGGCTTTGTTACTTATGAAAAATGGGAGGATGAGATTGATGGATTATCCAGTAAAGCTTCCCCCCATATTCGGAAGCTGAAATCTGATGCGATTTACAAATTCTCAAAGCTATGTTCTCGATTACGCCACAACAATGTTTGATCTCATTTTTATTACCTTTCTTGTCATGCTTATGTTTTGGGTTGAGGTTGGGCCTTTGTGTCTCTTCAACCCTTGAAGGATGATTTTACTACTGTTCTCTAGCCATGAAGACAGATACCAGTTTTATTTTTTTCCCTTTGTATCAATATCTATTTGTTATTTGTATTCATTTACTTTTAATTGTGGAGTATTTTCCTTTGTCTTTGATCTTGAGCTTGGAAAGTTCTCATCTAGGGATTTGCATGCTGATGGCTCATCTGCTGGGTCAAGCATTAACTTCATGTAACTGCAGATTTTGTAATATAACATTCGGAAATAGAAATACAAGATGAAATAGATGTTACAACTGAAGAACAGTTTTTAGAACAGCGTAGATTCAATGCTATCAGCTTAGGTTTTATGTTTACAGCTTATATTGTTGGGAAAACCAAAGAACTGAGCAAATAGGATAGTTTTGTGTATCAATGCGAAATTGTAAGGTATTGATTGAAGGGGTTGAAAATGCAAGCACTGTCAGAGTTCAACTTGTCTCTTTGTATGCTCAATCAAGTTTTCTTATATGCATGTTCTCTCTGAGGTTGATGTTCACTTCATTAATACTTTCCCCTAGGATGCATCAGGTGCTTCACAGACCGATAAGTTTGTTCATCTTTGTCAGCATTTATTTATGTGCAGTTTTTTAGACTAGATCTTTTGCCTTCACAGCATGCTCAGCAGAAATGCTAGATCGATACGGCAGTTGAATATGGTGAGATTGGAAAACTATCGTAATCTCAGTACTGCAGAGAATATATTCAGAGCATATCCAACCGATAGCCATGATCAATAGAAACTTTAGTCACTGACAAAAGAAGATGCCAATTGAACATATCAAATTGCTGGTTTGCATTTCACATCACATATACAACACTGGAGATTCCACACAAGTTACTATTTCTATACAAACAGTGTCAATAGTAAACATGATAAAATCTTGACAGTATTTTTCCTTGATTCTTTCTGTTTAACACATTTATTGTATGTATATGTATCATATACACAGTTATCAGCTCAAATGCAATAAGCTGGTACAGACACAGGCTTGTAGAGGAATGGTTTGATGGCGTGGGAATATCCTGATGGACGGGTGTAGGTGAATTTGACTGCAGAGTGTGCATCTCCCCTCCGAGTGCAGTGCTCATGGTAGCTGCTGATGGGCCTGGCCAAGCACGAGTCCCAGCGATCACTCTCGGGCATTGTCTCTGCAACCGTGTAGAGTCCTCTGGAGTTCGTAAAAGCCTGGTAGTTGAGAACCTCCCCGGATTTTGTTATGCAAAGTACAGCAACCTCCGCTCCTGCAAACCACATGATAAAGTTTAACCCCGTGAGATGGAAAAATATTGGTTTTTGAACAAATGCACACAAGTTGGGGCCTTACAGGCATCAGTTTTGCCTATTAAACTCCACTAGCAATATGAAAAACTCTATTTCATATACATTCGTCGGCTTTTGCGTAAAGATATCAAAACAATATTCCTATCAATCCATCTGTATTCTCTTTCTTAGCTCCTCCAATCGACCTTCTCTTTCTCTTCCAAGCAGTCTTTTAACTCTTCCCTGATTATATATATGTTCCCTCATCTCTCCCGTCTAACAAAATATCCAGAGTCTCTGCTCTCCATTAAATGTATTTTCACAACAGAAGAAATCTCATGGTGGAAAAGCTACATATAGGGTAGAATCTCATGGTGGAAAAACACAACAGAAGAAATCTCCCAGGTAGAAAGAAATTTGAACTATATATAATGTTATTGAGATTGCTTCTGTTATATTTTTTTCACCGTGAGATTCCACCCTATATATAAGTTTTTTCCTCATGTGGAGAAGAAGTAATTAAAAATCATTAAATCAAGACAATAAAACACACAATTAAATCCCCACAAAAAATCTAATAAAATCTTGAAATAAATCTCTCATTCATTGAGAATAAAAAGCACGAGAGAAAAATAAATAGAAACACTCAATTGGTTGAAAACGAAAGGAAGAATGAAATAAGTGCAGATTGGGTCGGTTTGGGTTTAAGGGCCTGTTTGTTTCGTTGCAAAACGTCGCAAGTCGTAAGTCGTAAAATGAGAATGGAAAAAGTAAACTGTAGCAGAGAAAATATATTGTGTTTTACGGTGTTTGGTTGGTAAAGTGAAGTGTAAATGGAAAAGTATATTGTGTTTTACGGTGTTTGGTTGATAAAGTGAAAGTGTAAATGGTAAAATATATTGTGTTTTACGATATTTAGTTGGTAATGTAAAAGTGTAAGTGAAAAAGTTGACCACAAAATTAACTGTAGCAGTGATTTAAATATTATAAATACTATTAAATTAAATATAGTATTGCAAATTAAATTGTATTAATAACTTTGAGATAAAAATTAATAATCTTAATATTTTATTTATAACAATAATATTAATAAAATATTAGTATAAATAATAAAATATTACTAAAATATTAACTAAATAAATAATATAAAATTTTAAGAAAATCTAAAGAACATTAATAAAATTTAAGAATACTAATAAAATATAAATATTAAAAAATCTTACAAAAATAATAAAATATAGTTATAATATTATAATATTAAAAATACTTGAAAATTATTATAATATAAATTTTATTATATTATTATTGTAATATTATAGAAATATAAAATTAACAAAGTAAAATATAATTATAATTTAATAATAAATTATCATTATAGTTTTATTATACTGAATTATTATTACAATATTAACATAATAAAATATTAATATAATAATAAAATATATTATGATATTAATAAAGTAATTTTTTATATTAAAAAATAAATAATTAAATATATAGTAAAATATAATATTGTTATATTAATAAAATATTAACTCTAAATAAAATAATAAAAATGGAATAAGTATTAATAAAATAATAAAGTATTAAATAAAATATTAAATAAAAATATTAAATTAAAGTAGTAAATATTAAATATTAAAACAATATTAAAAACAATAAAAAAATTAAAGATTAAAAATATAAAATAATTAAATAAGAAATTGAACACTATTTAAAATATTAAATATTTAATAATATTAAATTATATATTGATTATCAAGTAACTGTTGTGAACTGTAAGTGTACTACAAGTGAGAGTTACATGACCACAAAATTAACTGTATCAACTGCAAGTGGGAAAATATGAGTGTAAAAGTGAGATTTACATGACCACAAATTTAACTGTAGCAACTGCAAGTGGGAAAAGAAGAGTTGCATTTTGTAACTTGTTTTTTAGCGAAACAAACAACGGAAAATGGAAAAGAAGTTTAACGACTTGCGTTTTGCGGCGTTTTGCGGCGAAACAAACACGCCCTAAGTCAAAAAACCTGAAACCTAATAACATTGAACCCAATAATAGATTGGGCCAAAAGCCCATGAGAAAACTCAAGTTTTCTTTTTTCCAAATCAATAAATTGAACAACACCCCCAAAACTTGAGTTTTGAGAAAATTAAATATGAATAAAATGATAAACATGAAATAAAAGTTGAGCAACCTTATACTGTGAAAATAGCATAGGTAGCTTTTGACTTTGAACCTACGCTTAGCGACATTTGTCGCAATTTGAGTGACATAATGGACTAAACATTGAATTAGACCCCTTAATCAAATATTAACAAGCATGCGGTATGCATCCATCCATTAAGAGCGGGTTGGAGCACTAATATGACCATATGTACCATCTCATGAGAGTGAATAGGGATCAGCCTCATGTCTCACAATCTTAGTTTTTCACGGTTTCTCTCACGTAGGTAGGTCCTCCAAGGGTGCTTGCAAGCAGTTGTCCACAAATTGTGTGTTGGACTTATTAAGAGTATAATTTCTCATGCCCAGTCACAACGTATGAGGACTGTCACTATAGGAATGGGATAGTAGCTATAATAGTGCAAATCATAAACGTATATAGTGCTACAAATAGGAGTGTAATCTCTAAAGTTAGTGCTCCACACGAGAATCACCAGTCCATCTTGTTTCTTCCATATTGAACGTTCTTCTAGGAAACAACTCGTCAATCTGAAGGTTGGGTTCCCACAGTCGGTGATTTCCTCTATGGACTCAACCCCATTCCCCTCGATGATTTTAGGATTGCAATTCTTAGAAAGACCCTTTATCAAGTGGTCTGCAAGGTTTCTAGAGTCACAAATTTGCTCATTAGGCTCCAAATATATGTGTGTGTATAAACCTAATTTGCAAATGTCTGTTCTGTTTTCTATTTACAATGTCTTGCTTTAGCAATTCAATAGTACTTCTAGAATATGTGTATTGATATAGAAGAAACTGGTTCATAGCAAGAACAGGTTCAGACGAAATAAGTAGCTCAGAGATGAGATTTTTCAACTATTCAACTTCTGAGTAGGTGGTTTCGAGAGCTATTAGCTCAGCCTCCATACTGCTTCTGACAATCAGAGTTTGTTTGCATAATCTCCATGCACAGCAGCACCATCAAGAAGAAAAATAAATCTTGAAGTGGATTTTACACTATCAGAATCTGTAATCTAGTTGGCATCTTATATCCTTTAATCACATCTGGGTATCCAGACAAGATTAATTTATAATCCGAGGTACCTTATATTATCCAAATACTCTCTCTAGTGCTATCCAATGTCCCCGACAGGATTTTGAACAAACCTGCTAAGTCTACCCACAACATTAGCAATGTCAAGTCTGGTCCGGTTTGACACATATAAGAGAGACCCGATCATTTGAGAATCCCTGAGTTGAAACATTGGTTCGCCCTCGTTCTTTTTGAATCATAAACTCAAAGCAGAGAGTTTAAGAAAATCAAACTTCTCTAGCATCTTAATAGAATGAGATAAACTCAGACTAATTCCTTTGGGAGTTCATGAAATCTTCATATCAAGGATCATATCAGCTTCTCCTAAGTCCTTCATATCAAACTTATTTGACAGATAGTCCTTCACTACCATAATATCCTCAAGCTTGGTTCCAAAGATCAGTCATCCACATATAAACATAAGATCAAATATCTACTGTTCATCACTTTGGAATATACGCACTTGATTGCCAAAAGCACTATGATATTCCCAAAGATAAGCGAAAGAATGCGCATAACAGATAAAACAGTCCAAGTTATTTACTTATGCAAGTGGTAACTAATTTACACACACTTCGTTTGATCATTCCAGCAGAAACTTTAACCTTACTAGACAAAGCTAACACCTATTGTTGTCATTAATAATCTGTCTTAGCCATCTAAATTACAATGATAAAGAAATTAAAACATCAAACCAATGACATAGAGTTTAAAAGAGAATAGCGAGAATAAGACAAAAAATATATGTATTTATATACAACACGACCACATGCTAGCATTTGTTAGCATAAAGAACAAGAATATTGATAGGTATTCACATGCTAGTGACTGAAAAAAAAAATATCATGTAGATGGTAATGAAATATTGGAAAGGACCCCTTGTACTATTAAAGTAGTAGCACCAGTACTCCTTGAACGAGGTTATATCAAGAATACCCCCTGAGTTAGAAATGTTTAATTTTTTTCCCATTTTGCCCATCTCTTTTCTGCTTTCCTCGTCTCCTTCCCTCTCATCCTCCCTCACATGCTTCTCCAAAACCTATCCTCTAAATCAAACCTAGACCACCTCTCTTCCCCACCCCCCCTAAAAAAAAAAAAATCCAAATCCAAACTGTCTGCAAGACCCACACTCGAAACCCGCCGCAAGATATTGTTGCAGTTGCTACTACTTTACAACTTGCTCTGGCTACTGATGTTGATTTCTACCATTGTTACAAATGAGTGAGAGGGAGGAAGAGATGGGAAAAGGCGGAGGGAGAAATAGCTAGAGTGTGCAGCGAGAAAACTGAGAGAGAGAGAGAGAGAGAGAGTACCAAGAAAGACTATGAGAGAAAGAGGCGAGAGCAAGGGAAAAACTGAGAGAGAAAGAACAGAAGAAGAGAGGTAGAGAGAGCTAAGAAAGGGTTCAAGAAAAGAGAAGGAAACAGCAGTGTTGCTACCGCATTTTTTGACTCTTTCACGATCATGTGATTCTCTTTATACTTGGTTTTCACCCAAGAACCACTTGACTCAGTCCCTTTCATCAAATTCATTATTTCCTCAATTGTCTAGATTTTTTTCTCCTTTTTTGGAATTTTCCCGAACTCGCTCAGGACTAAGGGCACTTTGGTCATTTCACATTTCATCTGAGCCAATTCTTGTACCGATGTCTACCATTTGATAGGGCTCTTTATAAGCTTTCCAACGCCTCTTGAATCGTTCATATCTGACTTTGTTTGTGAAAGTTAGGAATGAAACATGTGTAGTGTTTTTTGGATTTTTAGGACTCCAAGTGTCCTAGGAATTTAGAAACTCGACTAAAACTCAGATTAAATGATCTGGACGTTGTCCAGACTCTTTTTTCTAGATTTTCCAAAATTTGACGTCTTTTTGGTTCCTATAAATTTCGAGGCTCCTCTCTACCCCCCATAAATATCCCCTTACTCCATTCTCTTGATACCATCAACAATTGGCATCTATCGATATTCACAGCACTCGGGTTTCAAGAGATTTTCTCAATAAGCCTATGCGAAAATCTAAAATTTTCTTTGTGACTGTCGGAGCCTTCTCGACTCTCTTTTTTTCATAGTTTAGATTTATTGTGATGGGAACATCAAGGCCATGTGAGAATTTGAATCAAGTTTGTATTTTTCTTTTTTAGCTAGTAGATTTTTATTGACTTTACTCTCATTTAGTATTATTTCCTTTTATGTTTTAGTTTTATGGTCCCATATTGGTTGTGGAGACAAACCTTTAATCTTTGTAAGCCCATAAATAGGCATGAGACTTGAAAATAAAACAACAAAGATGATTTGAAAAAAAAATTGAGTTTCCTCAGAGAGAATTTTTTGTTGCATTTAGAGGTGTGAAACCCTATTGCAAGAATTATCTTTTAAGTGTGTGTGAAACCTTAAAAGAAACCCTTTTAAGTGTGTGAAACCCTAAGGGTCATAATTAATAGTGTGAAATCCTAATTATTATTTATTCTCTCTCCTTTTTAACTCTAATTTCTAACTTTTTCTCATTAAAATAGAGTCGTCACCCTTTTTCCCCTCTGTTTTGCAACCGCCAACAATCTTTCAACACCTCTCTTCTCCAAGCATCAGTTGTTACCCCTCCAATTAGTTCAGATTCAAGTTCAATCCAGATTCAGATCCGAAATTCAAATTCATATGCAGAATCAAGTTCAGATGCAGAGTAAGATCCAAAATAGCCTGTTGGTGAAGCTCGATTCTCAATAAGGGGGCTTCTGTTTCAGATCAATGATGCAAATATCCAGTCGCATATATCATCGTTGGAGAGGACATGTCGCATCCGGTTAGTAATTAATATAATCTTTATTTTGAGTTAGATTTTATTTGCTTTTATTTACTAGTTGTTTAGTCCCACATCGGATGGAAAGTTTTTCTGTTTTTGTAAAGCCTATTTAAAGGATCTAATACTGATGAATTAATGGATGATGTTACTGAAAACAACTTTGTGAGTGAATCTTCTTCTCTCTCAAATTCTCTCTTACGAGTGTGAAACCCTAGAGACTTTAATTTAGAAGTGTGAAATCTTAACTAGACCTAATTAGGAGTGTGACACTCTAGTTAGTTTGTCCTTCCCTTCACAAAACCCTAAATCCCCAAAAAAAAAAAAAAAAATTCAAAAAACCACAACAAAAAATTCCTGAAAATCACCCAAAATTGAAAATTTATTGTTCATCTCCTTCTTCCTCTCTTTCCAACCTAAACCCTAACCCCTAGTCCTCGGTCCCAACCGCCTTCTCTTCTTGTCGTCGACTCCCCTCCTCTTTTCCTTGCCTGCAAGCCTCATCGCTGCCACTTCCTCTGCCCTTGCGTGCCTTTATCCTTGCATCGACAATTCTCAACAACACTGAAAGCAAGATCACCGCTACCATCTCAGCCTAGTCGTAACCACCCCATCGTCTCATTCGTCGACTGTCGCTCTCGCTCTGTCACGTCGCTGGCACCACCGACCTCGTAATCCCGTTGTCGCGAGATCAAGTGAGGAAAAGACGGCTCGGTTTGGATCTGATCCAACTTGGCCGAACCCGCTTCAACTGCACCCGACCTGACAGTGATACAGACCGGGGTCCTCTTCCAGTTACAACCAGATCCATTACAACCTAGTGCAGTTTTGTGCAACCCGACTAGGTTATCATTCAGACAGTTGACCCCACCCGCGACAGCACAGTTGCAGACCATAAAGAAAATCTAGACCCGTTGGTAGCAAAATAGACCCGTTAAGCATCCAATTTGTTTTTTGAGCCGTTTCTTCGCCATCCAGAGTCTGAATCGAGATATATTTGAGGCGTTGAATTTGTGGGAGACAACTCTACGCACCACCGCAGGTCAAGGACACTCAGTGTGTTTTTCTAAACACGGTCATTTATTTGCGAGTCTTGATAATAATTCTCTGGGATTCTATCAATTAATAGTCGTTGTCCACAAATAAGTGAGATTGTGTGTATCTGCATGCCCTTAATCCAGTAGCTTTAATATTTATCGTTAAACTTTACTAACATAGTATAAGTAATATCAGTAGTTTATTCTTGCTTTGAAATTAATCAGTCTATGCATGCTACTCTGATAGAACCCATCTACTAACATTATTAGTTTTTGGTCTTTCTCTACCCAACAATCATATCTTGTTGGTCAAGCGTAGTTAGTAATTTTATCACTGATTTCCTCCCATCACGGACACGTTTCACAACATTTTGGTATCATAGCACGGTTAGAGTGGGATTTGCATCATTTAAGCATTTAATACAAAATTTTATCGCTTTTCTTGCATTTAATTTAATTTGATAAAAAATAAAAAAAAGTTGACATCTAGTTTAGAGTTCCATCCTCTCATCTTCAATTAGGATTTACTTTGTTCATGTCAACCAGTAAGGGTAGACGACCTTATATCTTTAGGAGAGTCTAGTGAAACCTATCCACTCTTATGGATCTCCAACTTCCCACAGCACTTGCCGACATAAATGCTAAGTTTGATAACCTAATACAAACCCCAGATTTTCACAACCAAAGAATGAAAAAAGGTGCTCCAGCCAGTGAACAACATACGACTGAGCAGCCTCCACTGCAGCCATATACCATGTGTGACATCCAACACACTATTAATCAAAGAGCACCCAATGTCTAGACCTCCACCATCCACCCAGGCCCATAGGTCTAATACCCACCCACCTTCATATAAGAATGTTGTTAAGGACGAGCGTTGAATGGACAACAAAAAACAAACACACTGAACAAGAATTTTCCAAGACTAATCTCATTGCTAAATGCTATAAGTGCAAAGGATATGGGAATATAGTTGTCGACTACACTACTCCTGTTAAGATCGTCATTATTGATGGCGCTCTCATTGAAGCCCCTGAGTCTAAGTCAGAAGAATTCATCTACTACGTGGATGAAGTAGGTGATGATTTCGACGATGATCACGAAGGTGAAGACCAAGTCGATGAAGAATTAGGTGATGAATTCGATGACAATCACAAAGGTGAAGATGTTGCACACAGTTGCATTAGAGAGGCACCTTCGATTTACTTGCCCGTCGTCAGTAGTCTCCTTTCACAATCAGAAGAAAAAGAAAAGAATTGTAATCTTCCACACGTTCACCAAGATAGGAGACAAGAATTGTAAGGTGATTATGGATCGTGGAAAGTGCATTAACCACGGTTCGAAGACTCGGCCGGGTCGGATATGACTCGACCGAGTCATATCCGTCTTGGCACCCACCGAGACGATTCTGAGACCCGATTCGAAGGATCCACTAAGAAATGACCGACTCGGCCTAACTCGGCCGAGTCACGATATGACTTGGACTGACTCGGTCGACTCCCGAGTCAAGGCCGAGTCGATTTAAAAAAGAAAAGAAAAAAACGCAAACTTACCTGGGATCTAGGGCTCCTCGCCTTCGTCGCCTGCCCGTCGTCACCGCCGCCGCATGCTCTGCCCGATCTCTTTCCCTCTCTCTCTCAATCTCTCCCTTTGTCTCTCTATCTCTATCTTAATCTCTCCTCCCTCCACTCTCTAAGAGTGGCGGAGGAGGGAGAGAGGGAGAGAGGGAGGAGGGAGGGGAGACGAGAGGGGGAGGGGAGACGAGAGGGGGAGATAGAGCTAGAGGGAGGGAGATAGTAGAAAGAGAAAGGAGAGGGAAAGAGACGAGAGAGAGGGAGATAGAGCCAGAGGGAGGGAGAGATCCACTCACCTGATCTCTCTCTTCCTTTATCCTTTTCTTTTTTTTCTTTTTGAGTTTTTTATATTTACTGCCTCAAATCTTTTATATTTCTGAATTTACTCTCAAATCATCATATTTTTCCAATTATCCTTCAAAACAAATTTGTTTTAGACAAGTGCTACATGAATTTTGATGTCTACATTTTTTATGATTTTATCATGATTTTTTCAGAATTTTTTGAGTTTTCTATGTAGCAATTTGCGTGTATCGCCCGAGACCGATCCGAGTCGCAGAGACTGATCCGTCTTAGTGTCTGTCGAGTCGGCGGTCGAGACTGCGACTTTGAACCATGACATCAACGCAGTATCCTCTGAGGTGTTCGAGAAGAATGAATTAACGTCGGTACCCCATTCCCACTCGTATAAGGTACCATAGATCAACTCCACAGCCCTAGGAGTAAAGCAATCGTGTCTCGTCCCGATCGATTTTCATCTTTGCTTCTGGAAAACCTTATGGCATATATTAGACACCAAGTCGAAGTTCTCCACTAGTTGTCAATAAGAGTTTAGGCAATCTCTTATGTACCTCGCGAGGACAATGATCTTAAATTGGTCATTTTCAAGTTTGCATATAATTCTTTTGTCATTAGGACAAGTAAGTCTGCATGAGATAGTATATGATTTTAAGCCAAGACAACCCATTGATCTTATTCCTATGACCGACCATTATAGAGTATCTGAGTCTGCATCTGCATTTGTATCACATGCACAAACTATACAAAGAGATCAATGATAAAATAGCTCAATACAACACCAATTATAAGTTACAAGCTGACATTTGGAAAATATTTAAAACTTGTAATGTTGGTGATATTAAAAAGTTATATGCTCGAAGTGCTGGTCCATTTCAAATTTTGAAGAAATTAAACGATAATGCTTCTGTTATATACCTTTCGAAGTATTTTTGCATCAATTCTAGTTTCAATGTTGAAAACCTAATGGATTACAAGGTTTTCGATTTAATCCTAGTAACACATTGGTTGATGACTTTTCCCCTGAGCCTATTTTTCAAAGCCTTTCCTACTTTCACTCTCACATATTTTACCTGATACAGTAATAACATTGATAAGATCTTAGATGATAAGACTATCGCCACCAGAGATGGTGGGACTCGAAGATATCTGATTTGTTGGAAAGGAAAAGCACCAACTGATAATGCATGTGTTGATCGAAGTGACTTGCAACGGATTGACCCTTATGTTCTGAAGTGATATGAGAATATAAAATTGAAAATATCCTTTAGTGAAATTGAAAATATAAAAAAAAAAAATCTTGACCCCACTGTTAAGTGAAGGGGTATTGCTGCTTAATGACCTAGTTGAGGTTATTAGGCTTTCTGCTATTTACTGGAAATTTTGGTATTTGCCTCACACTGGATACTTGCTAAGCAATAAAAATCGTGGGTGTTTCAAATACCGTCAGTAAATAAATATCTACAATTTATTAAACTGATGCATGTAGACGCCTCTTGTGACTATGTATCCAGATTGTGTTTAAAACTTAAAAGAGATGGTGCACGCGCGACGCGCGCGCGCACACACACACACGCATATTGTAGTGCAAAGTAGTGAAGTGTCTTAGAACGTATGAACTTACAGTAATTGTTTACTGCACTTTAAGATCTAATGAGATAAAGCATTTACTCTATCACTGGCTCGTTTCCAGATTAATACGAGAGTTAGACATGCAATATTAGATTATGAAAAATCAGCATTGATCAAAATATGTATAGAGCAGAACGGCAAGAATAGTCTGCACCACCCCACACATTACTAGAGAAAATTTGACAAAAAGTTACAACCAAAATATGGTTCGATAGCTATGTAGAAACAAGTGAGTTACAAAAAGGTGAGATTACCTCGGTATCAATATAGTAACAAGAAGTTATTTTGGTACTGGTATCAACAATTTCAACCGTTCCGGATCAGAGTATCATATCTTTGATTTTGGCTGATCAATTTTTAATGTTCTTCTTAAAGATGAGGGTTTTTAGAAATATACCCCCAAATCTATAATATTTAGAGAGAAAAAAACACTCAAATCATTGACATTGCTGAGATACTCCTCAAATTTTCAGTGTATTGGAAATTTACCCCTCCCGTTTGATTTTGGATAGAAATAAAGTTATAAATACTCGTTGTGCCCTTCTCCCCTCATCTTTTTCTCCCCTTTTCTTCTCCAATCTTCTTCTTCTCTTTCTAACCAAACCTTAAATTCCACAAACCTAAAACTCTCCTCCCCTCGTTTTCTTCTCGCTTCTCCAATCTTCTTCCCTTTCTCCTACTCTTTGTGCTCTCAATCTGCCCTTAGACCTAAAAATTCTAGTCACCTACTTCATTCACCTGGTCGCACATCCTTCAACTCTTCGTTGCCGGATTGGAGATGGAGGAACGGTATTAGGGTTTGGTTTGGTTAGATTGGGTTGGCTTAGTGTCTTTGGGGTTAAAGAAGGGTTAGTGTTAGGATTAAAGTAGATAGGGAGGATTAGTTACTTTTAAAACCATTAAGCATCTCAATAAGAAATAAGAGATCATTTCCTTACATTTGAGGAGTAGACTTCTAAGATCTCGTTTGGTTGGATGGGTTGGCTTAGTGCCGTTGGGGTTAAAGAACGGTTAGGTTAGGATAAAAGTAGATAGGGTATATTAGTTACTTTTAAAACTATTAGGCATGTTCATAAGAAATAAGAGAACATTTCCTTTTCATTCTTTAATAGTAATAGTAACATATGAGGAGTAAATTTCTAAGATCCGAAAGATTGGGGGTGGATTGGAAATATGAATGATTTGGGGAATACTTTTCTAATAGGAAAGATTTGAAGGGGTATATTTATCAGAAAACCCTAAAATAAATATAAATGAAAATTTTAAACAAAATTTTTACTTTTCTTTTAATAATTATGATGTTTAGATAAGATTTTGATGAAATCTTACAGAACCGAATACATAAAGATCTGGTATCGGAATTAATAATCTAAGTTCAGTGAACAAGTAAGAAGAAAAATATATTAGTGATGTAAAAGTTAAAACACTTCAGCATCTCATTCAATACAAATAGATTAATTACAAGTTCTTTGATGTTCACTTAAACCAACTTCAAACTGGTGCAGTAATGTCATTTTTAAGGTTTCTTCCTACCAATTAGTAAACATGTGCACATCAGGGTTTGATATCATTTTTCATTTAGCTCCTAGATTGGTTAGAACCAAATAAAAGATTTTAAAGTTGAGTTCTTGAATGGGTTTGACTCAACTTAATTGTTGGTATAACCCATGTTGTGGGTTTAACTCAATTTTAATCATATGCCGCTAGCATCCAAATTCCGAGTTAAACGATGGATTATTGTAAAACTCATCCCTTCCCCTATAAGATCGACCACATAATGGTTTTGACCATTTTGTTTTGGCTAACTAAATGTAATTATTAAATTCTCTACATTTACACAAAACTCTGAAATTGTGGTTGGGGTCAAGGGTAATTATGTTATATCTGAATACACACCAACATGTTGAGCACTCTTTTCATGGACTGCGACCTAAGCTTTTGCTAATGATTCTTTTTAATCTACTTTTTAAATGTGCGTCAAGTGATATTTAAACTGGGTTACTCTCTGTTAGGAAATATGATTTGTATAACGAATGGTATATGAGTTGTATTAGGAGTGGAATAGGAATACGAGTAGATTTAGAATTTTTTGTATCTATACAATATAATTCAGAGGAGAAAGATCTCCAACCAACTCTCTCTTCCAAAAACTCTAATACTTCTTTGACATGGTATCAGAGCCACTAAATAATCCCAAAACCATAATTCCAAAACTCTAGTTTCCATCTCTTTTTCTCTAAAAAAATGGAACAAGAAGACGGCGACGAAGATAGAGCGTATGATATTATCCAGGAGCTATTTCGGAAGATGCAGAATGGTCGGCCCATAAATGATCATTACGACACGTTCAATCACCTAGCAGAGGAGTGTTGACACATTTTCGATCACGTCTTATGTGAAGCGATGCAAAACCAAGGTAACAGGTTGATAGCACTGATCTATTTGAGCTCTCTAGAGACATTATTTTTTAAAGGTTGTTCCTGAAGTGACATCTAACACTAGTATAGTATCCTCATATCGATCTGCCCTAGCAGCACAGGGAGACAGACTGCTGGTGAACGTGAAGAAGGTTGTGCTGACATGGAAGGTCGAGGGGCTACACTGGTGGACGCTTTGGTGGCGCGATGGTACCAGGGGCGGACGAGGAAATCCTCAAGGAGGAGACGACTTTGTGGTTTATTGTTACTACTGCAAAGAGACAACCCATACGAAGTATTAGTGCACCTTCTGAAAAGCAAGCGAAAGGTGCACACATCTCTGCTATCTGCTACTATTCCAGATGACGAACAGTTGTGACATCAGTTTGAGCAGTTTCAGATATTTCAGCAGCAACAAAACACAGGCTCAGCCTTTCTCTTTCTCTACCACTCTTACTTAAGCAAGTACTCCTATCTCTTGTCTTACATCGTCTATGCCTCATACTTGGATTATAGATTTAGGGCGAATGATCACATTACTGAGAACCAATGTATTATGTCCTCTTTTAATCCTATTTTATACTCTAAAATTATACTCTTAGCAGATGGTTCATGCACACTTATTCAAGGTATTGACACTGCCACTACCACTCCTACTCTTTCTTTATCATCTGTTTTTTATTTACCTCGTTTCCCTTTTAACTTATTGTCAGTAAGATTACCAAAGTTCTAAATTGTACAGTAATATTTTTCCCGACACATTATGTATTTCAAGAGCTTGAAAAAGAAAGATGATTGGCACAGGACGTAAGCGAAATGGACTGTATAAGCTAGAGTTGGCATCCGATCAAGTGGCTTGCATCAGTACCTCTTCAGCATTTGAATACCACTATCGGTTAGGTCACCCTCTCTATCTGTACTAAAACTTCTTGTTTCTAATTTAGATCAAGTTTCATCTTTAGAGTGTGTCTTGTCAGTTAGGAAAGCATCATCGTATCTTACTCTAGTCGAGTCAATAAAAAGGCTGATAAGCTATTTGATTTAGTTTATTCCGATATATGGGGTCCATGTCCATTACCTTCAAAACTGGGTTTTTGATATTTTGTCCGCTTTGTAAATGATCATTCTCGAGTTACATGGACATATCCGCTAAAATCTTACTCTAAAATGTTTTCTATGTTCAAAATTTTTTATTCGAAAATAAAAAGTCAATTCAATTCTAATATTAAAATTTTGAGATCTGATAACTAAAGAATATCTGAATAACCACTTCAGCCAATTTTTAAAACAAAATGAAATCTTGCATCAATCTTTATGTTTTTACACTCCTCAGCAGAATAGGGTAGCTAAAGGTAAGAATAGACACCTTCTTAACATTGCTATAACTCTTCTATTCTATAGGCAGGCACCAAAAGAATTTTGGGTGAAGTCATTTTGACTACTTGTTACTTGATAAATCGAATGTTGTCCTCCATACTGCAAAAAAAATCCCATATTTCATCATGTACCCAAACATGGATTTGTTCCCTCTGCCTCCAAAAACTTTTGGGTCTCTCTGTTTTATCTATAATCATCACCCTCATAACACCATGATTCTAAGTCTCTTAGAGAGATTTTTCTTGATTACTCTAGAACTCAGAAAGGTTATAAATATTTTTATCCTTCCACAGGCAGATATATCTTATCGGCCGATATAACCTTCTTTGAGTCTAAACTGGGGATTTCCACATCTTCTCATTCTGCCTCAGAGGATAACTATGAGTATCTATTCTATCAGGAGACATTAATCAATAGTGTGAGTCAACATCTGAAAATATAACTAATAAAAATTCACTTCGGTTTCGAGATCCGATTAAGACCTACATACGATGAATAGCTCCTCCTTCTGTGCCATCACCAGCCTTAGTACAAAGTCATGCACAAGAATTAAGTGAGAATGTCATTGCTCAATTGCCTGGTACTTCTGCTTCTTATGATCTTCCCATGGCACTTTGAAAAGGAAACATACTTATACTCAACATCGTCTCTCCAATTTTGTTTCTTATTCTCATTTATCATCTTCTTTTCGTTTATTAATTTATTCTTTGGACTCACAATCGGTTCTCGAGAATGCGTCAGAAAGCTGTCTATTCCAGGTTGAACTCAGGCAATGCAGGAAAAGATGATGATCTTAGAGCGGGATGAGACTTGAGAGTTGGTCACACTTCCACTAGGGAAGAAAGTTATTGGTGCAAATGAGTTTACGCTGTCAAGTTAAACCCAAATGCATCTCCGGCTCGCTTAAAGGTGAGATTGGTAACCAAAAGATACTCACACGTGTATTATGTGAGATTGGTAGCCAAAGGATACTTACACGTGTATTATGTGGATACCTTCTGTCCAATCATGAAGATGACATCAGTGCGAATCTTGGTGTCATTAGCAGTGACATACCACTGGCCACTTCATCAGTTAGACATCAAGAATGTCTCTCAATACTATTTTTGATGAGGAGGTTTACATAGAGTAACTACCAGGCTCTGTTGCTCAGAACGAATGTGTAAAGGTTTGTAGGTTGAAGAAGTCACTCGACGGTCTAAAATAGTCTCCAAGAGCCCGGTTTGGGCGCTTTGTATCAGTAATTCAGAATTTTGGTCTTTGTCAGTGAGAAAAATACCACTCTGTATTTTGACGGATATATCATGAGAAGAGGATCCTGCTAATTGTATATGTAGATGGTAATGTGATCATAGGAGATGACATGAAGGGGATTGATAGCCTAAAAAGAGCCTGTAGAAGCAGTTTCAGACTAAGAATCTTGGATCCCTAAAGTGCTTCTTAGATATTAAGGCGGCCAGGTCTAAGAAAGACATTCTTCTGTCACAGAGAAAGTATGTACTTGACTTGCTTTCGGAGACTGAGATGCTAGGATGCAGGAGTATTGATTCTCCCATGGATGTGAACACAAAGCTACTACCAAATCAGGGGGAATTGATAATGTTTGGCGATATAGGAGATTGGTGGAAAAATTGAGATACCTAACGTGAACAGACCGAACATCACATTCACAGCCAGCATAGTGAGTCAGTTTTTATCAGCACTGAGGACTATCCACTTGGAGGCGGTAATGTGGATTTTGAAATATCTGAAGAAAGCTCTAGGAAAAGGACTTCTCTATGCAGATCATGGACGCACTTAAGTAGAATGTTTTTTAGATGTAGATTGGGCAGGGTGCCCCTTTGATAGGAGGTGACCAAAGGATATAATGTTTTCTTAGAAAAAATCTTGTGTCATGAAAGAGTAAGAAGTAGAGTGTGGTCTCTCGGTCTAGTGCAGAGTCAGAGTACAAGGCAATGACAAATATAACATTACAGCTAATATGAATCAAGATTTATTGACAGAGATTAATTTTCTCCCAAAGTGTCACATGAGACTATATGGTGACAACAAGACAGCAATACATATTGCTGAATATAGCGTGTTCCACAAGAAAACCAAACATATTGAGGTTGATTGTCATATAGTTTGTAAGAAGCTTGAGGAGAAGATCGTTATGACGAAAAATGTACCATTAGAACACCACTTAGCAAATCTTCTTACCAAACCACTAGTTAAAACAAAAGTAGATTTTATTTGTAAAAAGCTAGGCATGTATGTGTATATGCTCCAGCTTGAGAGAGAGAGAGTTAGGAAATATGATTTGTATAATGAGTGATATATGAGTTGTGTATAATGAGTGATATATGAGTTGTATTAGAAGTAGAATAGGAATAAGAGTAGATTTAGACTTTCTTGTATCTATGTAATATAATTCAGAGGAGAGAGATCTCTAACCAACCTCTCTTTCAAAATCTCTAATACTACTTTGACACTCTTATACCATATAAAAGTCCATCCCACTACACTGAAACACCAAAATTGTGGTGAGATCGAGGGTTATATTTTCATATTGTGACAATAATGAGTCAATGAATCCGAACGTTACATTTTTTATTATCTCTTGGCCAGTATTTCATTATCTGTGTGGTTCAACACTAAATAATTGTTAAACGGATTAAGCGGGGATTATGCGAGAATTAATTGGAATTGAATATTTTAATATATTTAATTAATTTCAACCTCTTCAACATATACAATGGAAATTACATGCTTAAAAGCTTTACATAACTTTTAGTCTTGTACTATATACTAGTTATTTTGCATACACAACTAACACAGCCTCTTTAGTCTTCCCCAATTTGGCAAATATGTATATCACCAATATGGATTCATCATTCACTAGCTGATCAACATGCATATAAACAGAGCAAACAGACAATTAAACAGCCAAACCATCGATGTCGCAGCGGCTCGCAGTCGTGCGACAGCGTGAGAAGAGAGACGAGAGATGCGAGTCGAATTAGTGGCAGGAGGCGGCAAATCAAGCCCTAACTTTCTTTTTATTAGTCAGGTTTGGGTTTGGGGTCAGGTTAGGGTCTATAATCAAAGTGTGAATCCGGGTTGGATATGAAATAAAAAACATTAGTGATTAATGTGAGAAATTTTAGTCTTTATGCAAGCAATTAAAGCATTTTTATGCATTGGAGTCCTGTATAGGATTAATCAGCCGATTAATCTGATTTTTTTAACACTGATCTTGGTCATGGTTTCCATATATTATTAAGATGCTACAGTAGGTTTATATGATTATTACAATCAGATCAGAGCCAAAACCCTACTTGGATTGGTTTGCTATCACTTTGAGGAGGAGGTGATGTGACAGGCTAGAAACCCTCCCTTCTTAAGGAGTGAAATATAAAACCCACCACATCCCCTTCTCAAACTGACGACAAGCTAATTCCATCCACCCAACTCAGATTGATAGCCATACCATACCCAAACGGATGCATCCTTCTTGATCACATTGAAGCTAAGAGGGTGCATGCAACACTGCCACTCCAACAGAGTTCGAAATATCGGCCGAGTCGGATACGACTCGGCCGAGTCGTATCCGACTCGGCCCCCTCCGATACGACTCGGAGGCCCGAGTCGACCGAAGATCGCCGAGTCGACCCGGGTCGGGTCCGAGTCGGACCCGACCCGGGTCGACTCGGCGCCCGTGACGAATCGCCTTTAAAGGCGCTGAGGGAGAGAGAGAAAGATCAGATCTGATCTCTCTCTCTCTCTTTCTCTCTCTCGCGCTCGCCGTCCCCCCGCGTCGCCCTCGCCGTCGCCCTCGCCCAGGTAATTCTCCCTCTCTTCCTCTCCCTCTCAGTCTCTCTCTCTCCCCCTCTCCCTCTCTCTGTGCCTCTCTCTCCCTCTCTTTCTCCGTCTCTCTCTCTCGCAGGCTGCAGCGGCTCTCTCTCTCTGTCTCTCTCTCTCCCCGTCTCTCTCTGTCTCTCTCTCCCCCCGTCTCCCCCCGTCTCTCTCTGTCTCTCTCTCTCCCCCCGTCGGACTCTCTCCCTCTCCCTCTCAGTCTCTTTCTCTCTCCCCCCGTCTCTCTCTCTCTCTGTCTCTCTCTCTGTCGGACTCTGTCCCTCTCTTTCTCTCTGTCCCTCTCTCTATCTCTCTCTCTCTCCTCCTGTGTTTCCCTCTCTCTCTCCTCCTGTGTTTCCCTCTCTCTCTCTGTGTCCCTCTCTCTGTCTCTCTCTCTCTCCTCCTGTGTCTCTCTCTCCTCTGTCTCTCTCTCCTCTGTCTCCGTCTCTCTCCCTCTCTCTCTCTGTTCCTCTCTCTCTCTCCCTCAGTTTAATTTTGATACATGAATTTTGATATCTACATTTTTTTTATGATTTGTCATGAATTTTTCATAATTTTTTTGACGTTCTATGTAGCGTTTTGCGCGTATCGTCCGAGTCCGATCCGAGTCGCCGAGACCGATCCGTCTCGGTGCCGGCCGAGTCGGCGGCCGTGACCGAGACTTTGAACCATGCTCTCCAAGGCCCCTGCTGCCTGAGTCTAATCATTTGTCGCGCGTTGGTTTTTCTTTCCTTTCGTGTGCGCGCTTTTTTTTTTTTTGAGGGGGGGGGGTGAGGTGGGGGGGTTGGGAGTCGCATCCACCTCAGGGCTCAACCTCCAACCTATTCCTCTCTTTCTCTTCAATCTTTCTCCTTCCCTTTTATCTTCTCTTTCTTCATTTGAGTCGCACAACCACTTGTCAGAGTGTACAAGATTGGGAACCGTGGGTTGGTTCTTTTTTTTTGGTTCATGTTTAATTTCAGCCATCTAATCCTAATTAGACCCTGACCTCAACATAATATCATTGTGTGAGTACCAATGCATTAAACCCAGAAAAGAAAAAAGATCACCAAAACCAAGTTTGTCCATGGACTAAAGAAACAACCCCTTGTATTGACTGGGAAAGGTTTAAACCTGACCCAATACAACCGATTTTTCAAACCTGAATAGAACATTTTAGCTACTACTGATGAATTCCATTTGAGAACAAAAGGTGATTCATTGAAGTAGTAAGCCTCTGTATCATAATTGTAATAGAAATATGTTTCCTTTATGTTAGTGCTACAGAACTCAAGAATAAGTAGAAAAGATTATGAAGATTATGCTTTATATTAAGGAACTTTAACATGAAAAATTATCAGGAAAACTGAAGATGCAAAAAAGATGTCCACTACAGTGAAATTAATATATATCTAGTGACTCGAATATGAGGTAGACAGGAACATATCCTCTCATGTCATCAGAACTTTCAGCATAACTGCTATAACATTCAATGGCTATTTTTTGCTGCCTATGAAAACTGAAGCTCATCTCCGTGGAGAAATCTTTTTATGAGATTCTTAATAATGCTTTAGATTCCACCACCAAATTGAAGCAATTCTTAATTCTTGCTCTTAACTAGTAACTAAATTACTTGATGAGAAATTGCTTTCGCCATTGAAATATAGAGTTTCTCCAATTGGACTATGATAAACAAATAGAGTTTGTATTAACAACAGAATACATTCAGTTTGTAAAGAGCCCAAAATGGCTAAATTTTTTGAAACTACCATGAATTATTAGCGTTTTGCTCAAAACTACCCTCAAACTTTTTTTTTCTTCTCGAAATTACCACGAACTTTCCCAGGTATTTTGATCAAAACTACCTTCCATAACTCCTCCGTCTAAAATCATGTCACATGCCTTTGCATGTGTGACATTTTTATGACAAAAATACCCTTGCAGGAATAATTAACCATATATATAAGTTTTGATTAAGAAAAAGTTCTAAAATTTTCAAAATCTTTATAAAATAGGAAAAAAAAATCATTTGGAACAGAAGATGATTTTTTTTGTAAATAAACCCTTGTAATTACTTTATTTGACATGAAAAGTTTTATGCAAAAAATTTATTTTAAAAAGATAAACTAACTTTAAAAGAAAAGCATTTAGGACTTCCTACATATGCCGTTCACAGCGGAGTTTTCAGCAAAAGACACTCCGTGGTAGTTTCGAGAAAAAAAAGTTGAGGGTGGTTTTGAGTGGTAGTTCTGAAAATTTTAGCCACAAAAAATTGAATATTCAAATTGTGACATAAGAGAAACTGAGAACATACGGCCTAAGTTCCAAAGAAAATTTTGAGTCAGCTGAAAGATTTGAACAAGAATGGGCACTCGGAAGAGCTGAACAGGAGACCAAAATGAAACCATTATGTCAATCAGATTTGGCCCCCAAAGAAACCAAAGGATAGCCAAGTCAACATATTAGGCCTTCTACGCTATATGTTTTTAAGAGCTCTTTTATATCCAAAGCAACTGAAAAGGCATAGTTTCTTCGCTGAAAAGAGAAATCATTTCACGAGTAATATATAGACAGAAGCATATAAACAAATAACGATTGCAACAAAGACTGATGGGCAAGACAGTAAGAGGAGTTATGGGATCATAGTTGATTAAGTATCCTGGACTCAGGAGTACACAAAAATGAACCTGGATTGAGGTCGTAAAAGGGATAAATAATTGCTAAATTAGTAAAGGGAGATTCATGTAGCATGTAAATAGAGGCCTTGTTATCACTGTTGCGTAATGACATGAGACTTCGAGTATGAAGCTGATTTTGAGTGCACAAAAGATTTAATTACAGAACATGTCTCTGACAATTTCCATTATGCTTATTCTTAACATGAAGACCTACAGAAATCCTAAACGCCAATAATTGGCCTTTATCTCAACTTTCTAATAATTTTTGTTCTATGTCCTTATCATGGTTCTAAATATCGGATATCGGGATCGTATCAGATGGGGGTTTTTCATATCGGATAACGGATATCGGGGGAGATATCGGGGATACGCGCGCATATCGGGCGTTCATATCAGACACTATATATAATGAAATATTGATAAGTAAAAGTTGGTTTAGAGTCATAGATATCATCTACCTAATAAAAATGACGTAATATGCTTACAAAGACAGTAAAAAATAATGTACATTGGCGCGCAGTCGTACAATAAATAAGTTATTTCATATCGGACGATATATCGGGCGATTTATCGGCCAATATTTTAAATATCGGCTGTTTTTTGCTGCAAACGATATGGCGAATGATTTCCCCATATCCTATCGGCAGCAGGCAAAAAAGGAGATATCGAACGATATCTCGGCCGACTCGGCCGAAAACAGGGTCCTTGTATGGTTTAAACTAGAAAGCCTTTGATATCCCTCAAACCCTAAAATAAAATTTGAATTAGGGATGCATGTTTTATCCTTAAGAAACTACTATCCTTCGGCTGAAGAGCTTGTGCAAGTTGAAACATAACAATAATCATAGTTGGCTTATAAATTCCTTGAGAAACACTGATCTAGAGATAAATCAAGGGAACAATATGAAGCATAAGGGGTGGGTTGGGGGAAAGAAGACTCAAAACCTATATGTCTAATGCATGCCTTTATAATTATTACCTCACTTTGGAATATCATGGAAGGCTTGTCTACAAAAGGATCAAGCTTCCAAAAGACCAGTGTATGGATCACATCCAATAATATAGAACTATCTTCATCATTTCCTTTTCAGTAATTAAGATAATCAAACTAAATAAGAGGAGGGAACCCCCCCCCCACCCCCCACCCCCCACCCCCAAGAACCCCCATACATGCGAAAAAAAGGGGAGAAAGAACCTGCGTGCACAGGAAAATTCAGATATGAACATAATTTGATGAGGCTTGTTTAAGAAGCCGTTTAGATACTTGAGTTGAAAATCCAGAATTTTCACTTGCAAGATTTGAGATAAATATAGCTATTTCATTTGTTGTAGTTGTGGATTCCAGTTACACTTGCAACTGCAATACAAGCTTTCTCTTGAATCAAAATTCATTTAAAAATCATTTAAGTTCCAATTTCGTCTCAAAGAGGTTGCTTTTATTAGATAACCCAAATAGCATAAATTGTTCTAAACACACCCATTGTAACATCAAACGTTCAGAGTCAATGGAATCAAACATCTCAAGTACGAGTAACAAAAAAAAAGACATGGATTGAAATTGCGACTCCATGATTTTTCGCTTCAAAACTTCCAAAAACACCTAACAGTTTCAGTTACATGTTATCAAACGTATCAAACTGATCTTAAATGAAAAAGGATCATCTTAACCAAAATCCATATATTCTTTCCGCATGCATAAATCATGTGGGCACCATGATCAACAGCGCGCGCACACTAAAAAAAGAAAAGAAAACTTATCATTGTCAAATTGATTTCCCAGCATTAGAAACACCTTCAATAATGCAATTAATCAAGTTCAAAGATCTATATGTATTCCCACTCTCAAAAGAGAACAATTCTAGGCAGTATTTCTTCCCACAAGTGGAAAACACACAAACCCCAAAGACTCACCATTTTAGTATTTAGTGCTATATTTATGACATTATCAACTCGGATAACAAAATTTCAAATACTAGCAATGCACACTCTTAAAAGTAAGATGGTAACAGTGTATAAGAAATTTAAAGTAAAACTGACGAAAAAGAAAATAAAAGAAGTAGTACAGTTTGAAAGCCATAGTAGTAATCAATCGAGCACATAATATCAACCTCTAGCAAAACCCCACCACCATCAAGTAACAATCTAACATGTCAAGCTTTCAAGAAACACACAAGTATAAATTGATTGTCTTCACATGGTTTAACCGATTTCCCAACATTCAACAATTGATACACAATCTATGTTTCCCTAGAAAGAATAAATTTGAACCCCATCAAGCACACCAAAATTCAAAAAAAAAAAGTTAACTAACAAAATCATCAAGGAAGTGTTATCATCATGCGATGTAACGAATACCCAGCATCCAAAACCAGATACCTAAACTATATTTTTCTTTATCAGCAATTTAAAAAGTAATTTAAGCACTGAAAAAAGTCGATGGGACTAGTTCATCTTCTTTACAAAATCTGGTTGACGATCTTATAAGACAAAAACCATCGTATAATAATTATTCATTAGCAAAATACAAGCCTCTCGCAAAACCCCACCGCTAATCAAGTAGTAAACTAAAACCCAACACGCTTTCTTGAAACCAGTAGTCTTGGCATGATTCGATTGATTACACAGCATTCAGCAATAGATAGATAAAATGTCTATATTTCCCTCTATAGGGGCTTAAAATTAAACTGACCCACCCTCAAACCCACCAAAATCCTAAACCTATTTAATCTAAAAATCTTCAAGTTTCAAAGACATAAAGAAAAAAGTAGTAGATACCCAACCAATATTTTTCCACAATACTCAATAATCTGCAAAATAATCAAGAAAAACAAAACAAAAAGCCCTTCAAGCTTTCAAGTAATAAGCACCAACCAACTGGTAATCAATCATTGAATGATTTATTTGATTACCCCAACAGCCAATTATAAATACAGAAAATTATAATTCCCTTTATCGGCAAATAAAAGATAAAAATCAAATAGAAATAAATTAAATAAAAAGATTGATTCACCTTCTAGTGCGTGATCCTCAGGCCCGATGGCCGAATCCCCGCACACATCGCACACGACTCTCCCGTGGATCTCGCCGGTCCAGGCCTCCGCAGAGCACGTGAGCAGCAGCAGCAGCCCGAGTCCGCAGATCATCCCCTTGTAAGAAATTTCCATTGGATATATGCTTTTTTTTCAGATTGGATTTTCTCTCCCTCCCTCCCTCTTCTCTTTCAGCCGAATTGGCAATCTCTGGGTTGGCTGGGATTCTGTTTGTAGTGTTAAACCCACCTTCTACTTCTACTTCTACTGGGACCCACAAGGATATATACTTGCTACTTATTAAATACATGGGTTTTTTTTTTTTTTTTTTGAAGGGGCACAAAAAGAAAAGAAAAAGTGGTGGGGCGGTCTCTCTCTCTTTTTTTTTTTTTGGCGGGTTGTCGGTGTTGGTGTGGGTGCGGGCATAATTGGATAACATTATAACTAATCATAAGTTTCATGTTTTTTAAATGTTTTACTCTCCAGGTGATTATTTCCTCGGAAAAATTGAAGGCTTGTAAATTCTTTATTTGATTATAAAGAAAATTAAAACAGATCAATAATCCGATTACAAAGAGAGAAGAATTGTTGAATCTCCTTTTTATTTAATGTTGGGTTCTTTGTGTAGCGGTGGAGTGATACTTCTTTTCCGTTGACGAGCCAAACCGAAAGCTTGATCTTCGGATCTTCTTACTCTTATTAGAAGCGCACTGGTCAGATATGAAATCTTAATTAGTGCTAAAATCTCAAAGAGATTAAAAACTTAACTTGAACTCAGCAAGTTTATAAAGAGTATTCGCTTTCAACACAATGTGTGTTTAGCAGCGTTGTGCTTAGCTTTTAGCCTTATGTAGTTATCCAGCTTCAAGTATCAAGTATCTTGAAACCGAAGTGAATTTTTATTAGTTATATTTTCAGATGTTGACTCACACTATTGATTAATCTCTCCTGATAGAATAGATACTCATAGTTATCCTCTGAGGCAGATGAGAAGATGTGGAAATCCCCAGTTTAGACTCAAAGAAGGTTATATCGGCCGATAAGATATATCTGCATGTGGAAGGATAAAAATATTTATAACCTTTCTGAGTTCTAGAGTAATCAAGAAAAATCTCTCTAAGAGACTTAGAATCATGGCGTTATGAGGGTGATGATTATAGATAAAACAGAGAGACCCAAAAGTTTTGGAGGCAGAGGGAACAAATCCATGTTTGGGTACATGATGAAATATGGGATTTTTTTGCAGTATGGAGGACAACATTCGATTTATCAAGTAACAAGTAATCAAAATGACTTCACCCAAAATTCTTTTGGTGCCTGCCTATAGAATAGAAGAGTTATAGCAATGTTAAGAAGGTGTCTATTCTTAACTTTAGCTACCCTATTCTGCTGAGGAGTGTAAAAACATAAAGATTGATGCAAGATTTCATTTTGTTTTAAAAATTGACTGAAGTGGTTATTCAGATATTCTTTAGTTATCAGATCACAAAATTTTAATATTAGAATTGAATTGACTTTTTATTTTCGAATAAAAATTTTGAACATAGAAAACATTTTAGAGTGAGATTTTAGCAGATATGTCCATGTAACTCGAGAATGATCATTTACAAAGCGGACAAAATCTTTTTGGACCAACTAAAACT
The DNA here is from genome assembly GCA_038442645.1 of Agave tequilana. Taxonomy (NCBI): domain Eukaryota; kingdom Viridiplantae; phylum Streptophyta; class Magnoliopsida; order Asparagales; family Asparagaceae; genus Agave; species Agave tequilana. The sequence continues at coordinate 7,258 of JAVJIF010014139.1, read as the reverse complement.
AAAGCTTAAATGGTAGTAGATATACTTTTGTTTTAGTTGATGATTTTTCCCAGTTCACTTGGGTTTTCTTTTTAGAACACAAAGATCAAACTTTTTCGCATTTTAAGATTTTTCGAAAAAGAGTTGAAAAAGAAAAGGTTTTTCGATTTTGAAAATAAGAAGTGATAGAGGTGGTGAGTTCATTAACCAACTCTTCATGACTTATTGTGATGAAAAGGGAATTAAGCATGAAATGTCATGTCCTAGAACTCCACAACAAAATGGAGTTGTAGAAAGAAAGAATAGAACCCTTAAAGAGATGGTTAGGACTATGATAAGTGAATATGACCTCCCTCAGTATCTATGGGCCGAGGCCGTAAACACCGCATGCTACATATCAAATCGTATTTATTTGTGTAAAAATACTTTCAAGACATCTTTTGAAATTTATCATTTAAGAAAACCAAATGTTTCATATTTCAAAGTTTTTAGATGCAAGTGTTTTGTTTTAAATACTAAAGATAACTTGGGTAAATTTGATGCTAAGGCTTATGAAGCAATATTTTTGGATATTCTATTACTAGCAAAGCTTATAGAGTATTCAATAAATCTTCTCTTACTATTGAAGAATCCATGCATGTTAAATTTGAAGAATCTAATGTTGTTGTTGAGAATGTTGTAGAGATTGACTCACTAGGTGAGGACATGGAGAAAATTTCCTTGAAGGACTCACCCATTCAAGAAGAAAAGTAAGAACCTATTGGTGAAGTTTAAAAGGAAGAAGTGGAACAATCTCAACCACTTTCGAAAGATTGGAGATTCGCTATAAATCATCCCAAGGATCTCATCATAGGTGATGTATCTAAAGGGGTAACAACTCGCTCCAAACTCCATGACTTGTGTGGTAACTTTGCATTCATTTCTCATTTTGAACCCAAAAACATCCTCGAAGCCGAGGGTGACTCATATTGGTTGCTAGCTATGCAAGAAGAACTCAATCAATTTGAGCGCAACCAAGTTTGGCACCTTGTTCCTAGACCCCACGATAGACCAATATTGGTACTAAGTGATTTTTTAGGAATCAGATGGATGAGTCAGGAAATGTTACTAGGAATAAAGCTAGGTTAGTGGCCCAAGATTACACTCAAGTTGAAGGAATTGACTTTGAGGAGACCTTTGCACCCGTAGCACGGCTTGAAGCCATACGGATGACACTAGTTTTTGCATCTTTTAAAAATTTTAAACTTTTTCAAATGGATGTAAAAAGTGCATTTTTAAATGGTTTTATAAATGAAGAAGTTTATGTTGAACAACCTCCCGGTTTTGTTGATCATGTTTATCCTAATTTTGTTTTTTAAACTTGATAAAGTTTTGTATGGATTAAAGCAAGCTCCTAGAGCTTGGTATGAAAGGCTTTCTAGTTTTCTTCTATCAAATGATTTTGTTAAAGGCAAAGTAGACACAACATTATTTACTAAGAATGTTGATAATGACATTCTTATAGTGCAAATTTATGTTGATGATATAATTTTTGGTTCTACTAATGAGCTTTTGTGCAAGGAGTTTGAAAAGTGTATGCAACATGAATTCGAGATATCTTCAATGGGTGAATTAAACTTCTTTCTTGGACTCCAAATCAAGCAAATGCGGGATGGGATATTCATATGTCAAGCCAAGTACTAAAAGGAACTCATAAAGAAATTTGGACTTGAAAGTTTGAAAATTTGCAACACCCCTATGGCAACTACCACCAAGCTTGATAAGGATGACCAAGATAAATGTGTTGATATTAAGTTATATAGAAGCATGATTGGTAGTTTGTTGTATTTAACGGCAAGTAGGCCGGATATCATATTTAGTGTGTGTCTTTGTGCTAGATTCCAATCGTGTCCTAAAGAGTCTCATCTTATTGCGGTAAAACGCATCATTCGTTATATTAAGGGCACTATTGGAATGGGTCTTTGGTATCCGAAAACCGGAGATTTTTCTATGACGAGTTTTTCGGATGCCGACTATGCGGGTTGTAGAGTGGATAGAAAGAGTACTAGTGGGACATGTCAATTTCTTGGTAATTGTCTTGTTTCATGGTCCTCTAAGAAACAAAATTCGGTAGCCCTCTCAACCGCCGAGGCGGAGTATGTTGCGGCGGGGGCTTGTTGTGCACAAGTCCTTTGGATGAAACATACTCTCCTTGATTATGATTTGCATTATGACCATATAAAAATATTTTGTGATAATACTAGTACTATTCATATGACTAAGAATGCAAATCAACATAGTAAGACCAAGCACATTGAGATTAGATATCACTTTCTTAGAGACCATTTTGAGAAAGGTGATATAGAGATTGATTATGTTTCTTCGGATTTGCAACTTGCCGATATTTTCACTAAACCACTTGATTTTAATAGATTTTCCTTTATATGTGGTGAACTTAATGTTTGTGTTATTGAATAAATTTTTTCCTTTTTGATGTATGACAAAAAGGGGGAGAAATATGGGTATGATGAGTTTCTTGTATATATGAGTTTTGCAAGTGTATATGGTTTTTGCAAGAGTTTTTAGTCTCATGTTTTATGTTTTTGAATTGTTTTTACTTGTTTAATATAGCATAATTTGAGGGGAGTTTTACCTCTCTCTTTATATCTTTTTGATATAGCCTATATGTTTTGTCATCATCAAAAAGGGGGAGATTGTTGGCCCAAAAGGTTACACTCTCCATTTGTTTAAAGTTTTGATGATAACAAAACACATAGAAGCTATATGGTACTAATAAGTTTGTTCAAGATGAGTTTCAGGTTAGTACCATTTTTGAAGGCTATTGCTTAGCTATTGCAAGGTTTTCTAGGTTCATGGAGCAAATAAGGCAAATGGCACAAGAGGAAATGTCCATAGAAGAGAAGGCTCTAGTATGACATTGCATGGCTCAAGACTTCATTATGGCTCAGAGACTTCATTAGATTTGTTTTTAGTTTTATAGTTTTATTAAAGAATAGTGAATAGGTTTGAAGCTCAAAATTCCTACACACAAGTTTTTGCGCACATGTCTTTTTCTAAAATTTCTCTTATATATATTATATACAAAATATTTTTAAATATAGTCTATTACTTATAAACTCAATTTTGTGTATTATACATAGTTCTGATCGAAAATATTTTGTAAACCATCAAATTCTCCTCAAAATCCTTTTCAAATTTCAGTTTTTGACCTGAGGCGGTCGACCGACTCTATGTCAGTCAGATCGGTCGACCGACTCGGTCGACCGGGATTCTGACCGTTGGGTGCGTGCATGTGTGCACGTTTCCCGGTCGACCGGCGGTCGACCGAAACCCTTTTCTGTCGATCGACCTTCGGCCGACTGAAAGTCAGTGACTCTCTGTTTGTTGCGGTCGACCGGGCGGTCGACCGTGGGCCTGCAACGGCTCTATTTTTTTTGAAACCCGGTCGACCGGCCGGTCGACCGGGGCTGTGTTTCAGCCTTAACGCTATTTTTTAAAACACATTTTAAATCGTCCTTTTTTGTCTCTAAACGAGTTTAGGGGCTGATTTTGGGTCAAATACTTCCTAATTACCTATTGTATTAGTTTACCCTTTAATTCCTAGCTCTATCCTATAAATAGAGGTGATTAGGTTGTGGGATTAACAATAATCATTTGCAAAAAGTATTCAAAGTTTAAAGGCTTTCAAAAGAGTTTTGTTCTTGGTTTTTGCGCTGAAAAATCTCTCTCATTTCTGAAGTTTTTGTTTCAAGCTCTCTCAAAATTCATTTTCTTTTTTCACTTACAATACTAGAGCTTCAATCCTACTCATTGTTCTATAGGGTTTTTGTAAGGGAAAAGGATTTTTCACTAGAGAGTTTGTGGTCTTTTGATCACCAAGAATACTTGTACTTGAGATTGTGGAGTTGGGTACTCCGGTGTGATTGTAACTCTTTGTGAAGTTATAGTGGTTGGAAATCCTTCTGGGTGAAGGCGGACGTAGAGCTGGGTGCTCGAACCTCGGAAAAATTCTCGGTGTTTGCGTTTGGTTTACTTGCTTTAATTCCTTACTTTATATTCATTGCTTCATTTACTTGCTCTACATATTCATTGCAACATTGTACTTGCTCTACATATTCATTGCTATATACACTTGTTTCATATTCATATTGTCGATCAAATACTCATACAAAAAGATTGCAATACGCACCTCAAACTCTTATCTAGAGGAATCACGAGGAAGGAGTTCAGAGCCCTTCACGGGGTATTCGGCTTCCAGTCTTGTTTTGGGTGATCGTTGCATCATAATTTTTATTTGTGCATTGATTAGCATTATCACCTATTCACCCCCCCTCTAGGTGATTTCAGAGTTAACAGAAACAGACAAAGCTCTGCTTCAAGGATTATTGATTGCACCCTGGGAACAGAAGACAGGCAACTTGTTAGATTTCAGGAGATTACAGTTGGCGATCTTTTCAGGCATGAAGAGGTCCCTAGATGCAGGGTAGTGGTTGGTAAACACGACAGATCTTCTGAAGGTAGCCCGAGTCCCTGACGAGCACCAGGTGGAAGTGACCAAGCTACAGTTGAAAGATGTGGCGAGAACATGGTGATTGGAGGAAGAAACGAGACTGGAGAAGCCCATCACTTGGGACCAGTTCTCGAAGAGTTTTTATTAGAGATTCTTTCCTGTAACTGTTCAGAAGGAGATGAAAGAACAATTTATCAGATTGCAGCAGACAAACGAATTGTAGACGAATACGCAGCAGGGTTTTTATGACTTAGCCGGTTCGCGTCATACATGGTGTCTGATGAAGAGAACCGAGCCAGAAGATTTCAGTACGGTCTGAAGATGGACATCCAGATGTTCCTTATATCCCAGCAACTGAAGACATACTCTAAAGTTCTCTCCATAGCACGTGAAGTGGAAACGGGTCTGGAAAAGAAAATTGGGTTCAGGAACAGGACAAATCAGGGAACCAGACTGTTAATGCTTAAAAAGGCAGCCTCCTAAATAAACTGTTCAACAACCAGGCCAGACAGTGGTTGAACTTACCTACGTGTCCAAGACACGGATAGGCCAAAAGACTTGCTGAAAACAATCGAAGAGGGCTGGGCTTAGCTTTGCTCAAAGCAAGCTTTGATATCTTCACATGAAGCTTCTTCGAAACTAGCTTCGCGTGAAGCTGTATGTAGCTCTACTTAGAGCTCCTTCAAGCCATTTAATGACCATTATCAAAGTCCCCATATGGGATAAATCAACTTCGCACGAAGTTTGACTTAACTCCGCACAGAGCTAGCTCCATGCGAGGCTGTCAAAATTAACTTCGCTTGAAGCTACAGCCGCGCAGGAGGCAATCTTCGCGCGAAGCTTCGACAAAGTTCTATTGCGAACTCTAACAGATCATCTGACCGTCTTCAGATCCCTATGTGGGGATTAGCAGTGGTAACTTCACTTCTAATAGTGGAGTTAGTTGCTTTAGTGGGTGGTTATATTCGCCCACTTGGTCCCAAAATAAGGGAGACCTGTAAGCGGGTTCCAACACCCTAGCTTCGCTGGAAGCTCCTTCTTAGCTTCACCCGAGGATATATCAAGCTTGGCACGAAGCTAATAGGCTGATTTAGCCTTGATGAATTCAGGGGGAGGTTACACCCCTATTTAGCTATAAATAGCACTTCGAAAGATGAGAAAGGGCTAAAAAATATCTAGGAGACCTTTAGCAAAGGGTGTTCTCTTCTTTCAAGCTTCCAAAACTCCTGAGACTCGACTCTCTTTCATCCAGGTCCCAATACTCTAAGTCTTTTATCTCAGAGGATTTTGGAACCAGGCAGGAAGGAAATTCCCCAGAGAAGACTTGGATATCTGACTGATTGCATTGTCAACGGGATAAAGTGATCGCGCGTTGATCAGATTCCTACTAGCACACTTCTCCAGAATCTCGAGAAGAGGAATACTTATAATTTTTTGTTTCTTTTACTTGTAATCTTCTTCAAAAATCAATACAAAAAAATTTCCTCCGATTTTTGATGGAAACAAGATGGTGACTCTACGAGGAATGTCTTCTTCTGCAATAAGGAGATGATGGAGCAATGCAACGGTCAGAGTGCTGAACCCATCACCGTCGAAACCTTGGTCATCTACTTTGACCAAAAGAAGTTTAAAGAACTCCTCTCTGTGGGTGGTCCAGTACTCCATGCACAGAAGCACGGGAGGGTCCCCGTAGCTGAAGCTCCAGTGGCTACAGATTAGAAAGTACTCCAACCGAGGCTGTATCCAAGCCTATACTAACCGCGCGTACGGTTAAGCGAACCTCGCTCCAATTCCCCTCAGTCTCAACAGAGGCTAAGCCGACTCCGTGCCAACATGTTGGCATTTAATGTAAGGCCAAACAAGTTCCACATGAACCTAAGACTGCTTAGGGCAAGTAGAACCGGAGGGCGAAATCAGGAGCTTCTCCACACGAAGCTTCATGCGAAGCTAAAGCTCAACCTCGCCTTTCACACGAAGATAAGGGAAAAGCGCCCCTAGTGTTGATAGCATTGCTCATGCAGCTTCAACACGGGTCACTCAAAGTCCCCTTAGCGGCGAGGCTAAATTGGAAGCACGAGGCAGCACTAGACGTGAAGCTTCTTTAGCTGCGCCTAACCAGAGAGCGCTTGTTTCCAGCGCTAAGTTTACTCCTTTGAGCGAAGTTAAGGGAGTACCCCCAAATGCTAATAGTATTGCTTATACAGCTTCAGCACTTAGAGATGCTAGCAAAGTTCCTAGCCGCAAGGATAGAACTAAAGCACTGTATAGTCCTAGTTATTTTCACCGCAACGCGAAGATCAAAGCACCAATGTGCGCCAAAAGCAAAGCTATCGTAGCCTCGCTCCCACTGCTTTCTAGCACTAAGCTCGCACTTGGAGGCGGAGCTAAAAGTTTAGCTTTGTTAAGCGAAGCTAATGCTACAAGTGAAGTTGTTTTAACTTCATTTGTAGTTAAAAAGAGAAGCTTCAATGCTAGGGTCCTCCAGCTTGAACAACCAAGCACACGACCTCCTCGAGTCTCTGTATTAAACTGCTTAGGTTAGATTAACCCTGATTTACGAGAGCTCTTTAATAACAAATGAAAGTTCTGTTGTGAAGAACTAAGATCCCTCCCGCTGTAAACAAGCAGGGTGCCAGTAAGTAATGGTCCATTCAATTCATTACCGATTAGGGCCAGTCCCCCACCACTCCTCTAGCACGTCAGTTGGTTTTCAACTGACTATCGACTCAAGCGCCCGTGAAGCCTCAGAAAAAGAACAAAGCGATAAAC